>JAVXUP010002852.1:0-103099 GCA_033070095.1 Escallonia herrerae
TTCTCAGGTGTGGTCTTATGAACACCTTGCTCCCGGTGCACCAACGCGTAGGGATGGAACCGATAAAGTCTGGCCTCGGTTGTGTGCTTGGGAGTACAGCCGGAGGGCTAGCCACTACAAGAGGAGAGTCGATCCCCATCACAACATTACGTACTATCGAGGGGAGTTCGACCGTCTATCTCCGGGCCAAATGCGTTGGGCACCGTACATACGTTTGGCGCGACGGGTGGGAGAGTCGTTCGTCTTCACGCTCTCCGGGTTGCAGCGCACACCCCTGATCCATTTCGAGGTCGCAGAGTGGCAGCTGCCCGACCGAGCAATGCGCCATTTTGAGTTGGAGCAGGGTTTGCCAGTCGATGCCCCGGATATGAGGGTTAACAGGAACCCACCGGATGTCGGAGTGTTTGGCACCGCCAATGCGTACGAATTGTGCGCGGCCGAAATAGAGCTTTGGACTTCTTGGCAGGACACACTGGCGGCCATCGTCTCGGAGCCAGACCCCGTTATCAGCATCGATCAGTACGATGAGTGGTACTACCGCATCACGCGGAGGAGAGTAGCCCCTGTAAACTTTGAACGTGGGGAGAGGTATGCGCCTAGGGGTCAGATCGATGAGCGTATGGCATACAATCTCGTAAGTTGCCCAACAAGTCTGACTTGAACCAAATTAGTTGAATATAAATGTCTGATTGAAGTTACTTAATTTTTTATCTCTTTGGATGTAGGTTAATGCCTCGCTTGCATTCTTCCAGAAGTTGAGTGAGCGGAGGGATCTGGTGAGCGCAATGGGCGAGGATCTTTGCCAACAGGCTGCGACATTGGCTTTAGGCTGCGGGAATTTTTTGCGCCAAGCATCGGGCCAGTCTTCGGGAGTCAGCCCGGGAATGGGTTATACGGGCGTCAGCCAGGGATACGGTGATCCCTCTGGACAGGCTTCAGGGGTGAGTCAGGGAGTTGGTGGTACCTCTGAAGCGGGGATGGGACAGGCTCAAGCGTCGTGGGGCGATTACAGCGGCCCCTCCTTCAATTTGTTCCCGGAACCCCTCTCTCAAGTCACGCAAGACTGTCCTTTCGGAAACTACGGTTTCTCCGAGGCACTGCCCATTGTCCCGTGGGCGGGACCAGTTGGCGGCCCCGGAGGGGAATATCAGCCGGCTGAAGAAATGGCCGAAGCAATATCAGCCGGCCGAAGAAGGAATTGGAGGCCAATATCCCCCGATCCCCCGACGACCCCGAGGGCAATATCCGAAAGGGCATCCAGCCAGGCCCCTAAAGCCGCATAAATGCGATCTAATCCGAGCCCGTTATTTTAGCGGGGCCCCCCAAGACGGAGCGTCGTATGACGTGGATCACCCCGAGGGCTTGGATTACAATGCCTCGTGGACAGAGATCGCCTCGCTGGCGCCGGGAGCTTGGTTAGACAGCGGTGTCATCTCGCACTACGTGCAAATTCTGAGGCGAAGGTGTCGGGAGCATCCAAACATCGGTCCGCGCGTGTTTATCTTGGATGCTTTTTTCATCAGCTCCTAGTACAAGAGTGGCACGACTGGGGCAATGCAAGGAAGGGGAGGGGAGAACCATGGCCCAGTGGAAACCGTCCCCTAACCTACAAGCATATCTTGCTAGGGATAGTCCAGTGAGCGCAAGTGTTGCCGACGTGTTTCTAATCCCCTTTTTAGGGAATGCCCACTGGTACTTGGTTTGCTACGAACCATTACAGAGCACGGTTTCAGTCGTCGACAGTCTCTACGATGATACCGACGTGATGCCTGTGATTGATATGTACCGAGGCATAGGCCAGTTGGATGCCATGGTAAGATCCTGTTTCCTTCTTGTTGTAACTTGCATATTATAAAACTGATTAATCTTATTTTGCTAGCTATGTTTAATGCTTATTATGGTTCTCGCAGAATCTTTTTGCTGCCCTGGTCAATGGTAGGCGTCGGGAGAAGGTATCGCGCAGGCCGGTCCTCATTTTCCGATTGAAGAGAGTAGGCCCAAGCAACATAATTCCTCGGACTGCGGCGTCTTCCTCTGCATGTACATGGATTACATTTGCCGGTCTGAGAGCCTCAAGAAGACTGTCTGGAGCGAAGAATGCATACAAGACTTTAGGTATAGGATTGCTTGGCAAATTATGAATGGCCGGCCTAGAGCTATTAGGTTTATTGTAAATCCGTGTAAGGAACATCATTCCCGCGAGAGATGATGTTTCCCAATTCACATTGTAACGTTACAACACTTTTTTTAAAAAAATTTATTGAATGCGATTGATTTTATTGACCGATATGATTTAACGGTGGGAAACCAAGTGTTGGATATCTGTCTATCTGCAGGGCAAGTGTTCAAAAAATAACCAAGTGTTCGATAATCAGTCTTTCTGCCCGGCCGTCCGCTACATAGTATAGCGGACGCAGAGAAGACAAAAAAAAAAAACTAAGTGTTGAAACTAAGTGTTGGAGAGGTGGGTATTCTGCGGGGCCGTCCGCTACATAGTATAGCGGACGCAGAGAAGACAACCAAAACAAAAAAAACTAAGTGTTGGAGAGGTGGGTATTCTGCGGGCCGTCCGCTACATAGTATAGCGGACGTAGAGAAGACAACCAAAAGAAAAAAAACTAAGTGTTGGAGAGGTGGGTATTCTGCGGGGCCGTCCGCTACATAGTATAGCGGACGTAGAGAAAACACCAAAAAAAAAACTAAGTGTTGTAGGGGTATTCTAAATACCTTAGGTTTCTAATGTTGTGCTGCGCAGTGTAGCGGACAGTGTAAGAAATCACATATAAAAAAATGATTGTAAAGGTTATTACAAACGAGTCATTACTAAAATATTATTACAAAATGTCCGACACTTTTGATGGCTCATAAAAGATTATTACAAAAATATTCAGTACACTAAAGTTCCACTGCAGCTTGTTCGTCCTCATCCTCGGCATCATCTTCTTCCCCGTCTTGCAAAGGCACTGGACTTATCCCCAGTGCCTTGTAATGGTTCCGCTTGTCGTGGTCGGTCATTTTGTTGCACAATGCACACCTTCTCAGCTTTTTTGGTTGAGTTGCCGTCTCAATAGAGCTTTTCATCCGCGTAGATCTCTTGCGGCCTTTCGTTTGCGATATAATTGGATCCAAAGGCCGGATATCATTGTCGTCTCCCTCCCCCGGCTCGTCATCTTCTGATCCCGTCGTAGGCTCGGTGTCAACCGCATTGCTGACTGAAGCTGCTTCCAATTGGTCGACGATGGGCTCTTGCTGCTGAGCTACCTCGAGGAGATGTTTATATCCGACCATTGTAGCAGCACCCTTTACGGACAAACGGGTGAACATCGTCACCAGATGATTATACCGCAACGTCTCTGATTCTTCAAAGTCAGTATACGGGTGCTCCGGAAAGGAAATGGTACCGTGCAACCTGTTTGCACCTTTCGTCCACCGTGGCAGGACGTATTTATCGGGGATTGTCCTGATATTCTTCTGTGTGAAAAACCGCAGAATGTGTCTACACAGGATGCCATGGAACTCAAACTTCTTGCAAACACATGTCACCGAGTCCGTCAATGTGTCGTGGGTCACCGTATAAATTCTGCGCAGCTTCTCAGGGACGAGGTCATTCACGAGCGAATAAACCTTGTACTCACGCGACGACTTTTCTGCCACCTTGTATATACTGTATCGGCCCGATTTTTGCAGCTCTACTTGGTATAGCAAGAAGATCTCCTTCGTATAGACTTTGGCACCGTTCAGCTCCAGCGGGGTCTCAAGCAACCTTCTCCTTTGCTTGTACGTGGTTGCAAAGTCTGCAGCCCTTTCTTTCACGAACAACGACGCAACCGCTTTTTGTGCGGATGTGACGAAACTCTTCAAATTGGTAGCTGTACCCACATAACTATCGAACGTGGCATTCATAGATTCACTCCTGCCCGTCGTTTTCATGCCCGCAGAAAAATGACTTCTCGTGTAAACGCCAATCCATTGCTCTTTGAGCCCGTACAAGTGCTGGAGCCACTCGTTGTCTTGCAATGAGTAATCCCGAACAAGCTTTTCCCACCTCTCCTCGAATTCCTCAATCGTTAATGACTTGAGGACGCATTTGTCAAAATCCTGTTTAAAGTCTGGATACTTTGCGTACATGTGATGCAGACGTTCAGGGTATTTGTTGCTTATGTGCCAAGTGCACAAGTTGTGTCGAGTATCTGGGAAGACGGTAGCAATAGCCTTCTTCATTGCCAAATCTTGATCGGTGATGATAACTTTCGGTGCTTTGAAGTTCATTGCTTCCAGCCACACCCTAAACAACCATTCAAAAGAACTCTCGCTCTCGTCCCTTAACAAGGCGAACCCGAACAGGATGGAGTGATAATGATGATTGACGCCCGTGAAAGGAGCGAACGGCATCGAGTACTTGTTGGTACGGTATGTGGTGTCGAAAGTCACGACATCCCCAAAATGCTTATAAGCTAGCCTCGAACGACCGTCGACCCAAAAAATTGTGCTAACTCGATGCTCGTCGTCAAGTTTATAGTCGAAGGTAAACTGCGGGTCCTCCATCTGCATCCGTTTCAATAGGCTCATTGTCGCTTGCGCATCATTGAGGTCATACGCGGCTCGTCTATGGGTTCGGACCGCGTTACGAACGTCTGTCGTGTTAAAGTTTAAATTTTGAATTCCCCCAGCCTGTTCAGCAAGAACATTAATCATGTCGGTAGGTCCTAGCCGCGCATCGCTCATTGTGTGAATTAGGCTCCTCGCGACCTTACCCATCTTCTTGTGTTGATGCATCTGACTCACCTTAGAAGGGGTTACTAACGGGTGATTGTGTGCCAGTTCCAGGCTGGTAATAAGCCAATGATCTTGTTTGGCTTTATAGCTTACGAACATCTTGACCTGGCAATTCGTGCGCGCAAAGCAATCCCGTCTTCTCCGCGCATACCCTATTTCGTCATCATCACTGTCATCGTTGCCTACGCGTGTCTCATTTTGCACTGGGTTTCTGCCCCTATGACACTCGTATAAGCGAGAGCATATCCTTTTCGATACGCTGCTTGTTCTTGTAGTTTTTATTCTAATGCCAAAACCAACCCTCAATGAATACGCTCGAAAACATTCTCCAGCTTCTTCCAATGTTTGAAAGGTTCGTCCTAGATACGGATCACTAGCATCTACGGGGGTGTTGGAGCTCGACACGAAATCAGACATTGTGAAACAAGACCTATGTAGAAATAGACTACGCTTATTATCTCAAAATTATCTTGACGAATAGACCGATTTAGGATACCATATACATAATCTCAAAAGTGTCTCCCATTTTGCTAATTATATATTTACTGAACATAACAAATTAAAATTACTAAGATAAACAGACAAATTCACCATGCCAAAATACAACAAACATATCTCAAAAAATTTGAATTTTAATAGGATACACGTGTCGAAGTTAGCGAACCTCAAAAAAATCGAAATTAACTACAATGAATTAGTTTAAAGTTAACAAATTAATTTCTAGAACATCACAAGTTGATGAATAGAGTGACAAATTTCTAGAACATCACCAAAGATCTATAATTTTTTGTCGAAAAAAATATTATATTTTATCAGTCAATCCACCCAGAAAACGGTAGCAAGATCACAAACTTACCTTGCTTGAGTGATGCTTGAACCAAGTGTTACTCGAAGCTTGAAGGGAGCTGAAAATGGAAGCAAGACTGTCAGTCGGCCGCGAAAATTTTGCTGAAAGAGCTCCCACAAAGCGGACACTGTTGACGTCACAGATACCAAGGGGAACAGTTCTCGGGGCTCTGACATAAGACTTTCTAGGCGACCGACGGGACAGGTCCTGACATGTGTCAGCCTAGAGGGCGTCCGCTACACTGTCTCGCGGACGCCTTTTTCCTGACACATGTCAGGAATCGAAAGTCAATTCCAATTCCCTCTTGTAATTTAATTTTGAAAAGAATTGGTTCCATACTATTGGTAACGTGTAAGACTTACTGCATAGAGCTACAAATTTAGGGTAAAGCTTTCAAAAATGTAATATACCCTCCAATTTCATTTTCATGTTAGTGTACTTCGTTAAATTAACTATATCTTTTTTTCCAACGCGATATTAATTTTATTGCTTTTCCTTTTTCGGAGGTATGCAGTTTAACATTTTGTGAAACACGGTTTACTTTGCTTCTGAATCCAGGGAAATTTTATCAATTTAATGTGTTCTTCGTAGTTCCATGCTAATTCAATTTTCTATCTAATTGTTAATGAGATAATTCATGCTATTTAATGAAATGCTTTACACACAAACTAATTTTGATCAAGATTATGAGGATATCAGAAGTGTATTATCCTAAGCTCACCTTTCCTCCCATTGACTTATATTCCCTTTAACAGAAATTTTAGGGCTAAATTCATTTTTGTTTATATGTCTGATAGGCCAACATGATAGCATACATACATGATACATCTAAAGATGACTATTTCAAGCTTTTCTTTTTTTGACTTTTTGTTTTACTTCTGCTTTATCATACTTTATCAAATAAATTTCCGGTTACTGCTTCAATACAATTTGTAGAAAGGAAAGATAAACATTGAAATACCCTAAGTACCTAACCAAATGTCATATATAAGTCGAATGCATGCATTGCTAACATTATATATAAGGCTTAAACCCTTTGTTTTTAAGCTTTTGACCTCAAGTTGAATAAGTAATAGGCTGAGCAAATGCAACAATTATATCAACTAATGCATAATGCTCATTATGATATTCATAAACCATTGTCTAGAATATTTTATTAGCACTTTACACCTCTCAGCCTATAAAAAAGGCTTCACAATATACAATCTTAGGCATATTAAATAGAACTAAAAATTTAAAACTACTCCCTCAATATACGCTATAGCTTTTGAAGGAAAAGGAAGAGTAAAGCAAGTCCAAGGAGCCAAATTCTAAAAAACCTTTAATGACTTACCATAGAAAATATGAGTAAGTTATTTCTAAATTGATCGATATGAAAAATTCTCATCAAACCCCAAGATCGAACATCTGGGTATTTCAGAGGCTGACTGTTAGCAGCTGATATGATTCAAATAATTAAAATCACTCATAGGTTACTGTTAGAAGCATAAAGAGAATACAGGGAAAGAATGCAACAATGACAAATTAAAAATTTGTAAAGAACACCTAAATCCAATTGCGAAATATTGGAACCTATTATCCAATATTAGATGTAAGATTTGTTATTACATATATATATATGAAGACATTTCTTCCCCCAGTTTAGTTGAAAATCTGGCTTGGAGAACTAAGGAAGAACAAAAAACTATTAAAAATGCCGAAAAAGCAAGCAAATCAATTTCAACACCTAAGACAAACCGTTCTTGCAAAAATATATTACTTTTGATTCGAATTTCACCTAGTTTTTATGCGTGTTTGATAATGAACTGAAGGTACTTATCCATTTCATGTATTTATGTTCACCTAGCTGAGGACCTTGCCAAATCAATTGTAAGTTTATCCATATTGTGTGAGAGGATGGGAGACATATTCTAGTAAAAGTGAAAATTGATTGAAAAACGAAAAAACAAAGAGATAAAAGATTAAAGAGAGCATGCATTTACCAGGAAAAGAGAGGGTGGGAGAGGGAGAGGGAGATGGTAGAGGCCATAATTACATGGCATACGTGAGATGAAATTCCAAATTCAAGGTATACTAAGTCGATTACATGCCTAAGATTAATTATATTAATAAGAGTTCATATTAGACGTCCATATTCTAAATTTAATAAGTGGATTAGAAGTTTAGATTAATTGTAATAATAATAAGAAGTCTAGTTCAGAAGTCCGAGCTCAAGGTTTACTTCAAGACTTACCAGACAGCTGAGAAACGAAAGAGGACACGTGGTGACATTCCAGAGAGAGTCACCTTTTACATAGTTATCTATTGGATCACATACCTATGGAATTAGGAATTCATGTGGCACTTTAGTCCAGGCAGGTCAGAATGCCAATGCAACACAACTGCCAATCAACAACAACGAAAAGATTGTATTATGAAAGCAAAGGACATTAAAGCCAGAATTGAATTACACGGAATAAAAAGTATTGAAAACAATAGTGAAGTAGCAAGTAAAAGCCTGACCTATTGTAATGTAAATTCATAATCATATATAGAAGGAGATCTGCAATGACACCTTGCTGAAAACAACCCCATATAAGAAGAAATTGACGACAAATGTCGATAAGCTGCCAAAAAGATCGGGAGAAGAAATCAATAGAACCGAAAGCCAAACACATTAAAGCCATAACTGAATTCTTCAGGAGAAAGAACATCAATACAACAGTCAGTCAGCAACCTTTCCAATTCTAAATGCACTACAGCTATGTTATTCCTTAAAATCTAACATACAGAGTCACATTGATCTCGACCAAACTCGTTCTTAATTAGGTCTGGGTTTGACTTTGAAAATCACAAACATTTTTCAATGAAATAGCAGCTACTTTATAAAAATCAAGATGACAGCTGCATCTCAATCCCATGGTCCTTTGGCCGTTAACCTAATGATAAGGACAAAGCCAATAAGCAAATTACAAATAGACTAATTCCACTTCATGGCCCTCTGGCCTTTGGCCTTTCACTTAATTCAGTCATTCCAAAACAGCCACAACCCGTTGTTGTTATCTTATCCCTAAGTTTATGTTCGGCTTGATGAAAATTCGTGCACTATTAATAGAGTGATGGGAGGAGGAAACAATAAGATTAGTGACTGGAATTCTAGAATCCTACTCTTATTCATAGAGTGATGGGAGGAGGAAACAATAAGTAAATTAAGAAACCGAGGATGCTTCATTTGTTGAGAAAGGAAGAGGGAAAGATATTTTAATTTTAAGGGAAAGGAAGCAGAAAAGGTAGGGGTAGAAGAAAGGACGGAAGGAAGAAGAAAAGGCATAGAAGAAAGTAGATGGACAGAAGAAGGAATTGAGAAGAGAGGTACGGAGGTGAACAATGCGACTTTAATGCAAGAGTAATAAAATTACAAGATGTCTAAACTCAAGGTATAATGAGTGGATCAAAAGTTATTAAGAAGTGCAGATTAAAAGTCTATATTCAAAGTAAGCTGAGACTTCACCAAAGAGCTGAGAATTTCAGTGAATGACTCGTCTTTTATATATTGATATTGTTGAAACGATTAAATGCGCTTACCACGTAACGTAGTGGGTTCGGAAACATACCGTACGAAATCTCCAAAAAATTCCGACATAGAATCCTTGTTGTTACGAGCCTCCAACACACTTGATCTTTTTGGCAGGTACGAAAACGGCTATTAGAGTCGAGTTCTACGTCCACGAACAAAATCCTAGAGCTCGGTGATGCTCTAGAGAGAGTGCAACAGAAAGAGGGACTTATTGTTTGTGACTTATTGCTGTGACTTATTATTTCTTGGGATATCTTTGGAGACAGACTTTACCTTAAACACTTAGGAGATAAATATGTATTCATCTCAAACACCTATGAGATAAATATTGTATTTATCTCAAACACTTAGGAGATAAATATCCTCTAAATAACTGTATTTATCCAGACTAACAAATACACATTATCTGTTAGTGGGCGGATAATGGGTCCACTGACCCAATTTATTAACAGCTCCCACTCGCCCACACACAGGGCAAATAAATCGTAGTCCCTCCTTATCTCTCGTCCACTCATCTCCTCATACAGGAAATGGAACGTGCGACCTACGAGAAAGGATGTCCAGTTGAGGAGTATTGTATTAAGTTATCACCAAACTAACACAATACATCACTCCAAAAATCTCGTATGTACCCCAGATAGTTCAACTACACCAGATTAAACACTCTCAAATCCCTCATAATGAGCAGTGTTAAACCTCTCATATGTTATGTATTCATGACTCATATCGAAACGAAAATCGACAAAGTCGCCCGGGCTATGAATCACACAACATGATGTAATATTGAACTTTCTTCCCAAAGCCCTCATGTCATTCCAATTAGACCCAACCGCTTTCCTAGACATGCCCCGCGAGACCGCATCATCCATGATCCAAGGGTACATGCTAAAGTAGCGACATTGAGTATCCTCTTCATGACATAGTCTAAGGTGAAAAGGGTACTATATAGGATCAAAAATTTTGATCCAAGTGGCTCACACAGTGACGAAGCAGGGATTCATTCGTCACTCCCACTGTCGGTCTGCATTTAGCACATGCAGTATGATTTGCATGCTATGGCGTAACCCGCAAGGGCGTGTCACATAAATGTATAATAAAATACGCCATACGAATCTAAGTCTAGTCGCTGTACAAGCGCCTAACCTGAGTTTTTCAGCCCAGTCACTCTCATAGTGCCTGCCTGAAATCTCACATTCGGCTGTAAACAGGCTACATAGAGTTGTGGAGATACTCTATGATCGACCTACATTTTTAGGTCTCATCTTAGCTCCAACTAAGGCGACATGTTTGCTTTATAAGCTGTATCATCTTATTCGCCCACTTGGCGCTTAAGACAATTATGTCTCATCTTGCTCGCTATCTTAGCGCCAAGGTGAATTACCCGTGTGAGTGGGTCAATTCGAGCCTGGTGACACTCTCAACAAGGATGTATATGTAATCACAAAGATTATCCATTCATTCCAAAATAAACTCAAATCAAGGAATGAAAATTTAATATAATAAATAATGTCAAGTACATAAGATGCCATAAACATATCAAAACCTACGTAGTCCCATACTCCTAATGTGAGAAAGGAAAACATCTCTAGCAATAGGCTTGGTCAAAGGATCAGCCACCATTCTGCCAGTAGGTATATGTTTCATGGTCACCTCTCCTTGCGCAACTAAAGTTCTAATGAAGTGATAACGAAGGCCTATGTGTTTGGCCTTCCCATGATATTTGGGGTCCTTTACAAAATCTAGGGCAGCTGTATTGTCACAGTGAACAGTGACAGCCTCATCTGCATGAGCTGTAACCCCTAGAGCCTGTAAGAATGACCTCAACCAAACAGTTTCCTGGACTGCTGCTGAACAAGCAACATACTCCGACTCCATCGTGGATAGGGCGATGCAAGACTTTTTCTTGCTGTACCAAGAGATAGCTCCACCTGAAGTGGATATGCGCTCATCTCTATCACCGCCCCAATCAGCATCGCTGTATCCTCTCAGTCTCAAGTCTCCACCATGATAACACAGGACGAGATCAGCGGTTCCACGTAGGTATCGAAGAATCCTCTTCACCGCATTCCAATGAGCGGGTCCAGGATTACTCTGATAACGACTCACCATTCCAACGGCAAAGCAGATGTCTGGACGCGTACACAACATAGCGTACATCAGACTCCCAATGCAGCGCGTAAGGCACTTTGGACATCCGATTCTTTTCCTCATCATTCTTTGGGCATTGGTCTGTGCTTAAAGTACACGCCTTGTCCATTGGAGTTATGCATACGGAATCGTTCAATGACCTTCTTGATATATGTCTCTTGAGACAAACCGAGAAGTCTCTTTGGACGATCACGTATGATTTTAACCCCGAGCACATAATTAGCTTCTCCCATGTCCTTCATCTCAAAAGTTGAGGACAACCACTGCTTAGTGGCGACAATGGAACTCATGTCATTTCCAGCTAAAAGAATGTCATCCACATACAAAGAAAGGATCAGAATATTTTTCTTGGATCGTTTTACGTAAACGCAATGGTCTTGTTCAATCATTTCAAAACCTATAGAGGTAATGGCATGATGAAACCTAAAGTACCACTGCCTAGACGATTGTTTGAGACCATATATAGAACGTTTGAGCCGGCAAACTTTGCGCTCATGTCCCTTGACTTCAAAACCCTCAGGTTGAGCCATATAAATCTCTTCGTCTAGTTCTCCATTGAGAAACGCAGTCTTAACATCCATATGAAAAAGTTCTAAATCCTGCTGGGCGACAATAGCTAGGATCAGGCGAATTGAAACAAATCTCACCACTGGGGAGAATGTGTCTTCATAGTCCACACCCCGCAGTTGGGTATAGCCTTTCGCCACAAGACGTGCCTTATACTTGTCAATTGACCCATCTGCCTTGCGCTTGACTTTTAAAACCCACTTGTTTCCAACAGTCTTGCGCCCTGGCGAAAGGTCAACCAACTCCCAGACTCGATTCTTCTCCATTGAGCTCAACTCATCTTTCATTGTAGCCATCCACTTACTAGCAGGTGAAGATAAGGCTTTTTTCATAGAAGTGTGCTCATCTTCATCAGTTGGAGTGCACATAAGAATTTTACCGTCAATCTCAAAACGACGACGTGGAACTCTTCCTTGTGCACCTCTACGCAGTTGAGAATCTTGTTGACCTGATGGTCCTGGTGGTGTGCTCCCACTGTCTAGGATGCTCCCACTAGGTTGAAGGTCACTTATACTATCTTCAGCGACAACGGGATGAGGAACTAATTCCCCACCTTCGCTTGGAGATGGTAAAGTGGCTTCAACCTCCTTTAACTCATAGAGGTCAAGATTCTTACTAGCGTCTCCAATGCTAGGAAAATCACTCTCTATGAAATCGACATCACGAGACTCTATTTCAGTCCTTCCACCATTTGGATGTTCACCATACATCACATAGCCTTTAGAGTTTTCATAATATCTTAAAAAGATACTTTTCTTAGCTCTTGGCCCTAGTTTCCCATACTTATGAGAAGTACTGTGAACATAACCTGCTGAGCCCCATGGGCGCAAGTTATCCAAATTTGGCTTTTGGCCATTCCAAAGCTCATAAGGGGTGGATTTGATTGACTGTGAAGGCACACAATTAAGTATATAGGCTGCAGTCAAAAGAGCATCCCTCTAAAAAGATATTGGAAGGTTTGCTTGCGCCATCATAGACCTAACCATGTCTAACAATGTTCTATTCCTTCTTTCTGCAACACCATTTTGTTGTGGAGTATTAAGAATAGTAAGTTGCCTGCGTATCCCTTTTTCCTCACAAAACTTCTTGAAGTGAGCTGATAAATATTCACGTCCCCGGTCAGTGCGAAGAGTTTTTAAACTCTTCTCTTTCTGATTCTCAACCTCTCCTACAAAGCGTTTGAAACAGTCCAAAGCTTAATAGCGGTGAGATATCATATACACATAACCATATCGAGTATAATCGTCTATCAGTGTAAGGAAATAAGAAGCGCCATGGCGTGCCTTTACACTCATAGGTCCACATATGTCAGAGTGAACTAGCTCAAGTGGTTGAGTTGCTCTCACAGCCTTTCCAAAAGGCTTCCTGCATGCTTTACAAGCCTCACATGTTTGTAGATTGACTCTTGCGAGTGGACCTAAAAGGCCTTCTCTAGCCAAATAGTCATTCTATCTTGGCCTATGTGGCCCAGTCTTGCATGCCAGGTGGTAGAATCATTCACAATATTATCATTCACAACATAAGAATAAGAGGACTGAGAATCAATTAAGTCCAATTGAAAAAGACTATCCATGCGAAAACCATGTCCGAACAAAACATCATCCAAAAAGATGTCCAACTTATTACCCTTAAAAATAAAAGAAAAACCACTGTCTAATAAAGCAGTAACTGAAAGTAGATTAAGCCGAACAGTGGGTGCATATCGCACATCCTCAAGAATCAATGTGCGCCCAGTGCGCAACTTGAGCTGGTAAGAACCAACCCCTAGCACCTCCTCGGAGCTATTGTTTCCCATAAAGATATGTTTGCTTCCCACTAGTATCCGGTGGTAATCTACAATTCCCTCTCGATCACGTGCTACATGTTTTGTTGCACCTGTATCCACAAACCACACAGGTTGGGAATGAGCAACCATCACATGTGAGGAAACATATAACTGAGAGAGAGATTCAGAAAGTACCTTCTTCGGCTCAGTGCAATCACGAGCAAAGTGTCATTTCTGTTGACAGTTGAAGCATTTAACTTTAGACAGATCCTTTTTCCACCACGTTTTCCTCTCTTGCGTTTCTTCATTTTCCCTTCCTTTGGCGCAGAAGTGCTAGCCTCATTTTTCTTGCCTTTCTTACTTTGTCTTCCACGCTTGCCATTTGCATTGCGCAATCCTTCTTGGGCGACATAAGCAAGGGTCTTGTCAGCGTCTCGAATCTCAGTCTCAAGGATGACATGCTGTGAAACATCAGAAAAGTTCTTGATGTTTTCACTATGGGTCAATATCTGTTTCATATTGGCCCATGAGGCAGGAAGGGACCTTATGACAGCTCTGACTTGCTGCTCATCTGTGAGCGCATGTCCAGCATCCCTCAGCTTACCAATCATATTGGACATCACCCTTAGATGCTCACTCATGGTATGCTTAGGGTCTTTTGTGTACTCCTCAAACTTAATCACAAGGCTACGAAGCCGCGTAGTTGAGGTTCCACCAAAAAAGAACTTGAGCTGATCCCATAAAGCTTTGCAAGCTGGAAGTTCATCATACTGCCCAATTAGATCATTTTGTAAGCTGCTCAACAAGGTGTAGCGCGCACTACGATCTTTCTGATTCCACTTATGGTAGGGCAGTGTGATCTCATAGGGGTTGCGCCTCAGTTGGCGCGACCATCTCCTTGGTCAAGTGCTCCTCGAGCTCTTGTTCGTTCAGCATGAATTTCATATTTTTGTGCCAAACGTCATAATTATCTCCGTTAAGTTTCTCACCCTTAACGAGATCAGCTATGACATTCTTGGTGGCCATTATATTCATTACATTAGATTGCGCAAGGAAAAGACATTAATTATACGTCATTCTATTTATTTCAAAAAATTCAAATGAAAAACATAATCCTTCCTTACATCATGAAATCGAAAATTTGCTAAGCTCGTAATCATCTCCCGTGTATGTGAGTTGGAAAAATATTTTTTAAGTAATTTTTCGCAATATATTTAATTATCATATAAGCCACAATGAAATAAATCATCCATATGATAATTTAGAACAATATAAAATTGCACCATGTAATAGTGTGCAAGAACTTCATTGAGTCCTATTGGCATTCTTAAAAATTTTGGTTTAAAAAAAAATGTGGGCTTACCAAAAAACCCAACAAATATACCTTAACAAAAATATTTTTTAAATCATAACTCTAATCAAGGCAAGCATGTAGAACATAACTTATCTATGTCATATAACTCACCAAAATATTTATTTTTTGCCCACAAAGTACAAAATTTTAATATTTACGCATTATACGTATTTTTTGGGACTACAAAAGTACCAAACAATACTTAAATATGACAAAAATTGAGAGATAAATTTTTTAGAAGATGACAAACAGTAAATTCAACCTTAACATACCCTCTGGATTTAAAGGAAAAAATTCTGTGTGTATATAAAAAAAAATTAAAGCTAATTTTTATAGAAAAAGTCGTTTAAAAATTAAACAGAACACACACACAGGGTATAAAGGTTAATGTAACACCTCGAAAAAAATTGTTGGGCCAAGCTGGAGCTTCACTCGTCGGCGGTGACAAACATCGACCAAAAACATATCCCTCACGCACCTGCACGCGCCGCCGTGCGAGTGGGGCAGCATCTAGGGTTCTCTGGCAGGCGCGTGGGGAGCTGTCCGCAGCCTTGCTGGCGCGTGAGCGGGCGTGGGTCAACAGCTTCACTTGGCGAGTGTGAGCGTGGGTCAGCAGCCTCACTTGACGTGTGCCCTCGCGTGCGGCGCGTGGCTTGGCTCGCGTGGGGCGGTGCACAGCTCCTTCGCGCGTGGCGTGCGTGATTCCACTGTTCATTTTCTTCATTGAAAAACCCTAATTTTTCAGCCACCTCTATGCTTCGAGGCCAATTTTCGAAGGCCATATCTCTCTCGTTTTTAAGCCAAATAATGCGTACCATTTATTGTTGGAAAGCTTATGCAACATAGATTAATTATGTATCAACCAATTATAATATAAACTGAATATCATTTTCTGAATTTGAGTCCCAAAACTCAAAAAAAAAAAAACTACAGTTTTTTTGAAAAATAAAATCATGATTTCTCACAAACCATGTATCCAATAATCACGAAATTTTATGAAGTTCATCCTCAACCATAGTAGAACAAAACCATATAATTATTTTTCAGAAAAATATGCTCAAAAAATTTTGAATTTTTATATGGTTTAATAGCGAAAATATACCCTCACATATGGCACATTTGCAGATTATATCTCAGACCTTTCAAAATAGATTTTTTATCCACCAAAACTATGGCACAATTCTGGTGCCCACACCCTGTTAGTTTTTCCGTTAACTGCGAGGGTATTTTTATCAGGTCATTTTTTGCCGGGGTATAAAAATGCAACTTTAAAAAATGTTAAGGTATAATTTTGCAAAAAACGCTGTTAACCCAAAACAGAGTCTGGACTCCCTTATGCTACAGTCCCGCAATCTTTCCCTCCAAAACATGCCCATGCAATTTTACCAATATGCCCTCAATATGTTGGGGGATAATTTTGCAAACCCTAGATTTTTTGAAAAAAATGGACGGAAGGTAAACGTTTGCAACGTTAGCCATAGTTTGGTGGATAAAAAAGTTATTTTGAAAGGTCTGAGATATAATTTGTAGACGTGTCATATGTGAGGGTATATTTTCGCTATTAACTCTTTTTATAATGGGTCTCATATATATGTATTCGGGAAAAAATCGCAACATGCACACTATTCGTACTAGCATGTTAAAGGCGAAATCAACAAGTAATCATGCTCTGATATCAATGTTGAAACAATTAAATACGTTTATCACGTAACGTAGTGGGTTCGGAAACATACCATACGAAGTCTCCAAAAAATTTCGACGTAGGATCCTTGTTGTTACGAGTCTCCAACACGTTTGATCTTTTTGGCAGGTACGAAAACGGGTACTAGAGTCGAGTTCTACGTCCACGAATCAAATCCTAGAACTTGGTGATGCTCTAGAGAGAGTGCAACAGAGAGAGGGACTTATAATTCGTGACTTATTGCTGTGACTTATCATTTCTTGGGATATCTCTAACCTTTATATAGAGATAGTATTTAGAGACAGACTTTACTTAAACACTTAGGAGATAAAGATATATTTATCTCAAACACTTAGGAGATAAATATTTTCTAAATAACTGTATTTATTCAGACTAACAAATACACATTATCTGGGGTGGATAATGGATCCACTGACCCAATTTATTAACAGATATATTGATTGATATATTGATATTGATTGGCATGGATAACATGGCATTGCAACAACTTGCTGCCATAAAAAGCAAGTCAGAGAGAATCCATACCAAAGAACACGTGTTTGAGTGTGGCATTAATCCAGAAATAAAGCGGAGGGAGAGTCCATACTCAAAGCATATATATGGCAAAGCCATCTTGACGGGCAGTCTACACTCAAAGCATATATGGCAAAGCCATCTTGATGGGCAGTCTACACTCAAAGCATATATGGCAAAGCCATCTTGACGATACAGCTGATCGCCCCACGTAAGCCCTTATAAGATGGATTGGTTCCACTCAAAGAGGTGCAATTTTGTCGCCATTTTTCTTATGATCACTTTCACGGTATACAAACTACATGTCCCAGTTGAAGAACTAGCATGCAGGGTATCCTCTTCGCTCTTCTCGGTACCCTTGGAGATTCAACTAGACGCCATGCAAGTCATGAACCGCGGGGTCGCCTTGGGGTGCTGACATTGGAGGGTGTTGCTTTGGCGCTGGTTTCCTACCTATTCAGTCCAAGAGGTTCGCACTCGTGTGAGGTGAAAAGTAAGTTCATTAACAAAAACTATACTAAGTTTATTCATATACCACATTTTGATTGAAAAGAAAGAGGATCCAGAGATCCATTTCTATTTATAGATATGAGTCGATGTGACATGAAAAAATAAATTAATGATATGAATTTTGTTAAAAATAATCAAGCATCACGTATAAGGGTTAATTGTCTCATTAGATAAAATGAATATTAAATTGTGCTGACCGTCACACAAGCAATGCATGTGCAAAAATAAAGTTGATAAAATAAATTTTGTTAAAAGTAATCAAGCATTACGTATGTATGTTTATTGTAACATTCAGTAAAATGAGTTTTACGTTGTAAAAACCAAACCTGTCCTTGTATGTGGTCATTTACTACCCCATTTAAGTTTTTATTCTGTGTCATTTTTCAGTAATTTACTTATTATGCCAAGCTTGACTTTTGAAATTTATTTTAACTGTTTACGTTTAATGAATTTTAAATTGTGAAACCAAACGCGTCCTTATATATTATCATCATTATTTAAATATTTAATTTTTGTGCCACTTTTTAAAAATTTTCTTAGAATGACACATGCCATCATTTTATATAGTTAGTTGTGTAACACCTCTTTTGGTGTTACACCAAAATAAGTTTTCCCTTTATATATAGTATAGATAGATATAGAAAAGTGCAAACAAGATTAAAATGGTTAGTATTTTAAGTTAAAATGCTCTTTTTAAATTGAAGTCTTCATAAAAAAATTAGGGGTGTTTTTTGACTTATAGCCTTTTTTTCTTCATAAAATACATTTTTTTGGATTAGAGTGTTATTAAAATATAAGGGTGCTTTTGACTTCTCATAGGATATCAAGTTTCTTTTCTTAAAATACCCTTATTAAAACATATGTTTTTCAGAGTTAAGGGTTGTTTGAACTTTTACTAAAGAAAAAGAAAAAAATTCTATCAAAATCCTTTAAAATCACCGTTGAATTACTACTACATACTATAGGAGCATTATTACTAGAAAAGACCTATAAAATCCTACCTACAGTCACGCTTAATTTAAGCTATATATCTTATAGTTATTACATCTTATTCATCAAATTTGATTAAAGAAAACAACTTTCATATAACAAAGTTTTTTATAGTCTCTGAATTTTTGTACATGTTTCAATACAACCTTAGTTATTGAAACTATCGCAAAATAGAGAATTTTTTAGGTTATAAATATAGACATATTGTGAAAGAAAGTCATTGTAAGACTTGAGTTTTCTAAGTTTATAAAAATACATAAGTAATCATGACTTTTAATGAATCATCACTAGGTCAAACCATTCTACTACTGATTATAACATTGGTTCATGGCAAATAAATAATCCCAAGTTCGTATTAGAGTTATTGAAATACCATTATTAGTATATTGAACCTATCGTAAAACTAAAATTTATATTAATATTTTGAATACAGACATATTGATGTAAGAAAGCTATCGTAAAATTGGAGTGTTCTAAGTTGTTCTTTTTCTGAATGCATAAATAATCATGACTTTTAAAAACCGCTAAACCGAACCATTCTGCTCATATTATAATCTGGGTTCATGCCAAATAAATAATCCTAAGTTCGTGACTTATTGGAATACCTTTCAGTTATCATGTTCTTCACATAATTATTGTTTTTGTTTGTTCTACTGTACTCCAGAATACCATATATTAGAAGATAATATGTTCTTCGTATGCTTATTATTTTTGTATATTCGTGTTAGACTTATTGGAATACCTTTCCGTTGTCATGTTCTTTACATAATTATTGTCTTTGTATGTTCTACTATACTCTAGAATGTCATATTTTAGAAGATATTATGTTCTTCGTATGCTTATTATTTTTATATATTCTACTCTCACAAGTGATAAGATTAGCTGAAACTAAATTAACAAAAGACTCCAATTGAATTGAGCTTGAATGATTAATGATTTTTTTTTTGGCTCAATAACTCTTAAGTTTAGATACATAAGAGATTGAACAGCTAAACATTTTTTTCTTAACATACCCATTTTACATTTTAAAGGTTTCCAAAAATTAAGGGACGTTTGGACTTTCACTAAAGAAAAAGAAAGAGAATTCTATATAATAAAAAAAATCACCGTTGAAATACTGTTACATACTATTTGAGCAGCATTACTAGAAAAATCCTTATAAAACCTACCTTCATTCACGTTAAAATTAAAGTACCTTATAGCTACTACACCTTCCCCATAAAATTTGATTAACGAAACTAAATTGCATATAACAAAATTTTTTGTGGTCTTTGAAAGAAACTAACTATAGTATAAGTCGTGGTTCGTATTTAAAAAAAAAAACCATGTCAAGACTTAACCTTAAAACTTGCCTATATTAAAACTAATGAAAAGAACACTTTAATTTCTGTTACTCCTTAGAGAGCCGTTCTTATAAGGGAAAAGTAGGGAATGACCCCCTCTACTTTACACGTTGTACGTTTTGCCCCCCTCAACTTCAAATTTAAGCACTAAACCCCCCTACAGTTTAAGAAAATGAGCACTTTAGACGGAAACTGTTAAAATAAATAGCGCGTGGTCAACACATGCGCTGACTAAAGTTTTTTTATTTTAAAAATGACAATTTTGTCCATCCTTTATCTCTTCCTCGTCTGAACACCAAAACGGCGCCGGCACCTGTCAAACGTCGTTGCTACTGCGAAACCACCATCTTCACCTTCGGGAACTCGACCCGTCCAACTCCCCCTCGATTGCACAGGTCACTAACAATCTCAAATGCCGCCACTACCGCAAAACCACCATCTCCACCTCCGCGAACTCATTGTCTGACTTCTTCTCCTCCGCTGCACACCGCAAGCTCGGCCCACCGTCGTTTCCCCCGACCACCACTTGTGGTGCTACCCCACCGCGATCCACTGCCACCACGACCCCCATCGTACCTTCATCACACCCCAACACCATTCAATCAGCACATGGGAAAGGAGAGAAACCAGAAAGATGACCTTCCGGGCTTCGGCAGACAGGGGAAGTTGCACTATTGCCGCACCAATCGTCGAAGCGTCGTCGCCGGTGGAGTCCTCGCCTTACAGTCGACTCTCCCTGATCAATCTGCCGGTCACTACTTCTTCTAAGGTCACCATTCGTCAACGCATCATCACTGGCGAAAGGTCATTGGCCGGTGGAGTTCTCGCCTCGCCGTCTCCAGTTGCCGGTCACTGCTTTTTCTTCAATTGACGGTTATTCCAGATCTGAATTCGAAGGCCGCCTCGGTAGTCGTCGCCCCCGGTGGAGTCTTCCCCTTGTTGTCTTAGATCTGAGCTGAGCTCTGCCAAAGGGAGTCGACTCTAGGAGCCCCTGCCATGTGGGTGTGTCACTGTCGCCCGTCGCCGGTGAGTGCTGTGATCTACCTGTCTGGGAGTGGGTGAGAGTATTTGGCGTTGGGCAACTGGGCAAATCGCAGAGAGAAAGAGACAGACCAAGTGAAATGAAAAAAAAATTCTTTCAAAAATTGAGGGGGTACATTAGCCCCCCTCGTTCCAGTGTAGCTCCGCCCCTGAGATCGGCGACGCATAAGGGGATGAACAGACGCCAGAGAGGGAGATGAAAGGTTATCTCCAATTCTGAGAGAAAAGATGAAATGGGAGAAGGCAGAGAGAGAATGCACGGGTTTGGGCATGCTTCCCGAAAAAATTGAAGGTTATATCGGAAGGATAAAAAGGACATTTTACAAAGATCTGTTACGGTGAATTAATTGTGTCCATTTTCTTAAACTGTGGGGGGATTTAGTGCTTAAGTTTGAAGTGGAGGGGAGTAAAACGCACAACGTGTAAAGTAGAGGGGGTCATTCCCTACTTTCCCCTTCTTATAATTCAGGTATTATCGTGTTCTTTTTTTTTTTTTTAAGGTGGACCAGTTATTGCATCCACTAACTTTTGCTTGTGGCTGCAAATTTAAATTAACATAAGATCATATTCGCTTTCTAGATGAGTATATATATATATATATATATATATATATATATATATATATATATATATATATATATATATATATATATATATATATATATATAACAATTTCTTCACCACATATCTGGCCATCCACGTGTACCCGTGGATGGCCCAGATTTGTCTTTTTTTTTTTCTGCCCAAAGTGCTAACCGCCGCTCTTATGGGCGATTAGGATAAAAGCTAGAATTACCCTTTGCAGTGTAAAATCCACTAACCGCTACAAAGAGTGGAGGTTAATGGCCCACTACCAACAAGCTAACCGCCACTCTTTGTAGAGGTTAGTGGCCCACCATTTAATGCTAACCTCTACAAAGAGTGGGGGTTAATGGCCCACCACCAACAAGCTAACCGCTACTCTTTATAGAGATTAGCATTAATTGGTAGGCCATTAACCTCTACAAAGAGTGGGGGTTAATGGCCCACCACCACTAAGCTAACCGCCACTCTTTGTAGAGGTTAATGGCCCACCTTAAGGTAATAAAAAAATTGTCCATGATTCATACACCATAATATTATAAATGTTGAATATGAATGTGAAATACATATTTAATTTTTCCTATTAAATCTCTTGAGTAGTTTTTATGTTTTATAGGTGATTATTTCATGTTAGAGAGTTTTTTTTTACGCATAATAATTCAAATAAAGTCCTAATAAGTTACTGCATAGGTTAGATACAAACTTAGAATGCTTTAAATTAACTTTCGACATATGACTTACTAATTTAGATGTTTAGTATTCTTGCAAACTTAGTCAATTGTAAAACTAAGACAAACAGCCATATCATGTATATAAGTTGTCCCTAGTTTTACAATTGATTAAGTTTGTAAGAATACTAAACATCTAAATTAGTAAGTCATATGTTATTCGAAAGTTAATTTAAAGCATTCTAAGTTTGTATCTAACCTATGCGATAACTTATTAGGACTTTATTTGAATTATTATGTGTAAAAAAAAACTTCTCTAACACGAAATAATTACCTATTAAACATAAAAACTACTCAAGAGATTTAATAGGAAAAATTAAATAGGTATTTTACGTTCATATTCAACATTTATAATATTATGGTGTATAAATCATGAACATTTTTTTTATAACCTTAAGGTGGCCCATTAACCCCCACTCTTTGTAGAGGTTAATGGCCCACCAATTAATTCTAACATCTACAAAGAGTGGCGGTTAGCTTGTTGGTGGTGGGCCATTAACCCCCACTCTTTGTAGAGGTTAGCATTAAATGGTGGGCCACTAACATCCACAAAGAATGGCGGTTAGCTTGTTGGTGGTGGGTCATTAACCTCTACTCTTTGTAGCGGTTAGTGAATTTTACACTGCAAAGGGTAATTCTGGCTTTTATCCTAACCGCCCATAAGAGTGGCGGTTAGCACTTTGGGCAGAAAAAAAAAGACAAATCTTGGCCATCCACGGGTACACGTGGACGGCCAGATATATGGTGGAGAAATTGTTATTTCTCTACCGGTAGACAGGGATCGGCTTCCTATATGTATGTGTGTATGTCTCTATATATATATATATACTAAAAATAAAACTCTTGTGGCAAATCTAATTATATATATAACGCCCCAGAATCCGGAGCTCCGCCGCCCTGAACTCCTGAGTCGTTAACCTACCGGATCACATCAAACATGTCAGACCTGCTCACTAACACACATTCCAAATCATCTAATTCAGCATCAACTCAGATTTCTCAAAAATACTGGATCACAATTGATTAGCTTAAACTATTACAACTTAAATTCTTCGCAATTCAAATTTTCTAAGATCAAATAACAGTACCGACCCACGCAGGGGTCTTACTATACCGTAGTGATAGGCTCATCGAAATCTCACTCAGTCTCTAACCCATTCCCGAACCATCTACTACTGATCATCACCTGTAGAAGGGAATCAAATGAAGGGTGAGCTTTTGAGAGCTCAGTAAGGTCGTACAAGGACTAACAAAAGAATCACAAAATAATTCCAAAGAATCCAACCGATGAAAATTTTCAGAATACTTCAGATGGTAAAAAACTCAATGATTTCCAATAGGATAAAAAAATCATCAAAAATAGATACCAAAATGAACCAGAACAAACACGACGTATTCCAAAAATAATCAATAATAGATCATTTCTAGAGTCATCATTTCCAAAATACAATGAAGATTTTCCAAAAGATTTCAACAGAAGCGCAGCTTATTTCAGATAATACTTTTTAGACATTTCCGTAATAGTCACGGCAGTATACAGAGCAGATAAAATAAAAAATTAACGTTGATCCTGGGCGGTCGCGATGCCATTTCGGCAAAGCACATAAGTGTACACATGCATGATGTACCAGAATAATTACTAGTTCATTTAGGTACTAGCTTACATTCCATGCAGGATTCAGACCAGCCTGATAATGCCCGCCTCAGAACAGAACATATTCCCTGGTCAACACAGAAAAAATCAACAATATGAATAAGCTTTAACATAAGCTCAATTCACCAGAATCAGATCGAATTTCAATATCAATAATCATACTGACATAAGTCAGCATTCAGAATTTCAGAATAAAATCACAAATAAACGACAAAACGATTGTGAATGGTTATCAGATTTAGACACAACAATTCAAAAGAACGGTACGAACAATGATCAGATTTGCTCAACATGCAACACATGCGAGCATCACAAGATTTCTAAATAATCGATTCAGGTTCAATATTAGGGTTTTCTGGGCAATCACATGCTGATATCAACACATACTTCAGAGTTTGACATTAGTCATAAGTAATTCAAATGAGTACTTACAAGTACGAGTTATCAAATAAGAGTTTGGACAAAAGTCCTTACCCAGGGTTCAGATAGAATCCCTTACCTGGATCCGCAGTTAAACTATCTAACTGGAAGTCTTTAACTTTAACCTAAACGGAATAATCAAAACATTAGAACATAGATTATAGAAAAATATTATAACTTAATACAGACTCACGCATACTCCCAAATAAACCAAATTATCAAAGTGCTCCTGGGGTGTAAAATTACCAAAATGCCTCTCTCGGACTCAAATTACCAAAATAGTCTTTTCGTGAGTAAACCTGCTAGAATAACCTTACTGCATGCGAATTTACCTAAAAACACCTTTTATATGTAAAATTACCAAAATACCTCTCGGGGTGGCAAATTACCAAAATGCCCCTGAAGGTTTCCGGCACTGGAAAAATCTCAAAAATATCTTAAAATGATGTTTTAAGCATCCTGATATCATTTATGGCCTAAAAAGTATTTTAAATAATTTTCGCCCGAAAATCCCGAACCGATTTCTAGACTGAGCGCTAAAAGGCTAGTTTCGCGAAAAATACCTATCGGCCTCAGTATGGCCCTAAATTTTAGAATATGAATTATATCAGTAAAATAAAGTTCAAATAAAATTTTTAGGTTAAAATAACTTGGTTTACTAGGTTAAATAATTTACCAATTTCGTTTAATCGCTGCCTTAATTTAACATCCTTCGCGAACACCGAAAATTTCCAAAAAATTTCACATAATACATCTCGTAAAAATATTGGTGGTTACTGTTTTAGACTTTGTCTAATTTTGGCCCTAACTATTTATAGAAATTTGTGAAAAAACTACCCAAATTAATATTCATCTTTAGCGACAATAACGGTTACTATTCAGATTTAGGCACACACTATTGCACCTTTTCCACACAGACTTTCTTCTTCCTTCAGCCGTGACATATGGCTGCTCCAACTCACATAAACACCCATGAATTCGTTCGTAATCACTAAAAACCACCTTAATCCCTCCTAATCACTCCTACCCATACGATTAATAAAGTTACCCAACCGAATCTTACATGAATTTAGCTTTAACTTCACAATTCATCCACATAAACACCATGAACACAACTGTCCAAATAGGTTCTTTACCTTAAACACATACCGAATACACACAACAAAACACAATTCACAGGTGGAAGGTTACCCTTTTGGAATTCCTCCGATTTCTTCCTTCTCTCTTTTTTTCTTTTCCTTTTCCCCTGTTCTCTTCCTCGAGTTTGCTCTTTCTCTCTATTTTATGTTGTTGTTCTTCCTCCTTTCCCTAAATGGAAAAGTTTCTCTTTTTCCCCTTTTTGTTTTCTTTTACTTTCCTTTAAGACTTATCCCAATTGATTAGTTTATAATTTAAGTAGTTAGTCAACAACCCAAGTGGCCCTTATACATAATCTGATTCCTAAAATCTTAACACCAAGACACAAAATTTCTAAAATTACGAAATTGTCCCTCAAGTTTCTAAAATTACGAAATAAACCCAAACTTTTGTATATTTATATCCATACCCCAAATTTATTCCAACTTTCACTAAAAATACATATTGTCTCTCATTGTATCATTTTTACCATTAAAACCATGATTTACATATGCGCCTCCAAAGTTTTTTGAAATTACGAAAATGCCCCCAAAATTTTTAAAATTACAGTTTTGCCCCAAAATTCTTTTAAGCTCCAATTCGCTAGTAATACCCAGGCATTGCCCAAAATTAACGCCCATCTATTTTTCGGAACACCAATGTTTATTTTAACCGGCTCCCAAAATTTGGGATATTACAATATATATATATATATATATGGGAGATGATAAAATGATAGCGCTAGCAACTTAACCAAAGTTGCTAGCGCGATCTGGCCGTCCACGGGCGAAAATGGACGGCCAGATTGCGCGCCACAACAGCGAATTTTTTCACCGTCCGCTACATAATGTAGCGAACGGTAAATTATCGTCCTCTACATTATGTAGCGGACGGCCAAACAACGCTAGCAACTTGCTAGCGCTATCAATGGATCACGACCCTATACACACACACACACACACACACATATATATATATATATATATATATATATATATATATATATATATATATATATATATATATATATATATATGAAAGCTGGAGTTAAGAGAATGTTGTCCAGTCACCGCTTACTTGGATACTGTTTTAACTTGCCATGTGGACTTTACAATTTTAACTTTTGAAATTATTTTGAATTTACTTAACATTTTAATTATGATTTGGATTCCTTTCTTTTCTCTTTCTCACTAATTTAATTTGATTTGAATTAAAAAAAATTCTCTCACTTTCTCTCACATCTCATTATCTCTCTCTCACACACATAAATTATGCCAGCACCTCATATATCTCCCTTTTTTTTTAATCTAATTTTGCAGACATGCATACTTCTTTTATCTCCACTTCACTCTAAAATTTTGACGATAATATACTTTCACTAATGTCATTTGCACATAACCCAAGCTAATTTGATGGTTTTAATTCAAAGTAAAAAGCCTCATATTCCAGTTTGTAAACTAATTTCTACTATCTCCAACGTTTTTACTTTTTTTTATTTATGATATAAATACTTATAATTTTTTAACAATATGAGTTTACAATTAGTTTTATAAACCAATCACTAAATTAACTCTAAATTATATACATTTTTATTCTTAAATTTGATATTCAAATCAGGAATTATCTTTTTTTCCTTCACTGCTCAAATGCGTGTTCTATCTCTTGCTCTCTCTTTCTCAACACCTTTTTCTCCTTATCTTTGGCATGAAAATCTATCCGCTTAAAAAATAGATTATTACTTTTAATGTTACTTCAATTTCAAAGAAGAAAAGTCTCATATTTCTTTAAAGAATAAACATTTAGTGGTACTTCTCTCTATAATTGGGTTAAGAGCAATATTATATTACTCTTATCAAGTACTGTAGTTATTAGTTTTTCGGCGACAAACATGAGGCGAAAACATATTCTTCTTATATAGTTTAATACTTTGATAATCGTAATATACTGTTCTCATGTGCAACGCACGTGGTTAAAGCTAGTATATGTTGAATTACATGCACAACAAAATTAATAACCTAATATGAACTACTAAGATTAACAAGGTCATGTTAGATTAAAGCAAAAGAAAGCTGTAGAGTATAATACCATTAGAGCTTTAGAGTACAATATAGACGTTTGACAGAAAAGGAGAAAAGGGAAAATAACACTAATTTTAAACATACTTTTAGACAAATTGTACTCGAAATTTGAAACTTAAGCTCGAAAAAATTGAACAAAGACTTGGTCGGTTTTGAATAAGAGATACATAAAAATCTTAACAAGACTAGAGCATTGCCAAAAGAAAATAAGTTGGAGGGACAATTTTGACCTCCAACGACCATTACTACAAGAAATGACCATCACACTTCATAAAGAAACAAGATGGACCATGCATGATACTAAAAGTCCTAATTGATGATATTTTGAACTTTAGTGGATATGTTTGCTGGAAAAAAAAGTCAAACTTTAAAAGTGAACAGTAGAAAATTTTGGAAGATTCTTGAAAGATACAGCTATTATATCTGTTGCCTATGTGACATGCTATGTCTCTTGAGTTCATTTGATTCTTGATCTGAAAGATGCAATATTTAAGCTCCTAACTCCTTCCGTTTTACAAATTTCATTATGCATAGATTAACCTTAAGTCCTTCCCACGAGACAATTTACTTTTTACTTTTCTTTTTGGGTTACAACTTTTTAAACTGCTGATAATATCACTTGATTATGATTCAAACTTTTTCTCAGTTCCTAACTTTTATCTCAGACTTCCTAGACCTATGTACATGCACCTCTAATTATACAAGAGGTTGGACAACTCTAATATATACACCTCACATTAAATTTTATGTGCTTCAGATTATCTCTAGAACACTTACTTCACCTTAATTACTGCAATGCTAAACTTGTGGTGTTTGGTAAGAACTAAATATTTATTGAAGAAGCTTGAAAGTTATTCAGTGTTGGTGTACCTTAGGTAACAAGATAAAATATGGAATATTCAGGATTCTCTTTAGTGTCAACTTCATGTGACAAAAGAAACAAGTGTGACAAATATTGACAAATATTGTTAGTAACTGGCATTAAGAACCCGCAATCTTAAAGTAAGACGATATTTTTTGTAAAACTTTTTATGCTTCAAGTCTTTGATTAACAATTCATAACTGATTTACTTTTTATGGTTTAGTCAAAGTAGTCGTACTAATTAAATTTAATTGTATTTTTCACCAAGGTATACAACTTTTTTATTTTGAATCATTATTTAACATGTAAAGCACATGATCTTTAATCGAAACTGTCCATTAGATCTTATTAAATTTTAAAAACTTCTGACTTCGGTGTTAATGTCAAGACTCGCATTTTGTCTATCTTATAAGCGGACATCATGCATAATTATGGGAACTAAAGAAAACATACTGAACGGTAATCCAGTGTCCATGAAATGTCAGAAAGATGGAATAAAATAGCACAAAACAAGAGTTTGTCCTTGTGTGAGAACATTTCTGTAATGACATAGAGGGAAAAACCATTGAAAGTTTTAAGTTATCACCTGCTCTAAAAGCTTAAACTGTTAAAGAATGGGCCCAATAATGTTATCATGCTTAATATTCCCCCTCACGTGCTTCCGATTGCACGTGGAGAGACAAATCAAGACAGAAATAAACAGAAACTGATTGCAAATAGCACTATGATAAAAGGGGACCAGATATGGAAGCGGAAAGAATTGAATTCAAGACCTTACTAAACCAGAGTTCTGATACCATGTTAAGTTACTTTCTACTCTCAAAGCTTAAGCTGTTAGAGAATGAGCCCAACAATATTATCATGCTTAATAGAAAGTACGGTTGATGCCATTTTATCATTTACAGGGCAATTACTCGGCCTTGTGATCGAAGAAGTAGCTTTTTTTTTTTCCGAGGAGTAAGCCATTGAGAAAGTATGGTTGATGCCTTTGTATCGTTAGTAGTGCAACAGCTTGGTGAATTTGCCATCCAAAAAGTAGTTTTTCTGCAAGGAGTGAGGAAGAATGTGGAATGGCTCAGGTATGAACTGGGGTATATGCAATCTTTCATAAAAGATGCTGAACAAAAACAAGTTAGAGATGAACGGGTGCAACAGTGGGTAAATGATATCATATACATTGCTGATGAGGCTGTGGACATCATAGACAAGTTCACCCACGAGATCGAAGGGGTTGAAGCTTCAAAAGTCAGATGCAAGGATTATGTGCGCACTTGCGCTTGCATCTGCAACAAAGATGCCAAATCGTACGGTATTGGAAAGGAGATCGAGTCACTAAGGGAAAGGGTGCTTGATATCACTCGTAGGCGAGAAATTTATGACATTAGAAGTCTCGGCTCTCCAGCTGAAGGGACGAGTAGTGGTTTGAATAACAGACTGGCTATGGGGCCACTTAGAAAAGCGACATCTTATACAGACCAGCGTGTTGTTGGCTTTGAGGATGTTACACAGACGTTACTGGCTGAACTTCTCCAAAAAGATTCTTGCCGTCGTGTTGTTTCAGTTTATGGTATGGGCGGTCTTGGCAAGACTACCCTTGCCAGAAAGCTTTACAACTCTACTAGTGCCGTGCATCAATTTCCCTATCGTGCTTGGGTTTGTGTCTCTCAGGAGTACAAAATTCAAGATCTTCTTGGGAGCATCATAAAATCATTGAAGGGGGGTTGCAACGAAGAAGAGCTGAAGAAGTTGGACAAGATGAAAGAACCAGATTTGGAGCAAGACCTTCACGAGTTCTTGAAAGGACGTCAATATTTGGTAGTGATAGATGATATATGGGACAAAGAAGCTTGGGAAAGCTTGAGGAGTGTCTTTCCAACCGATGAAAAGGGTAGCAGAATCATTATCACCACCCGCAATAAAGAAGTTGCAGAGCGAACGGCCGAGGGAAGCTTCTTCCTTGAACTTCGATTTCTGAGGCGAGAGGAGAGCTGGGATCTGTTTTGTCAGAAAGCGTTTCCTGGGGATGGAAAAATCAGTTCCTGCCCCCCTGCTATGATGGAGTTGGCGCGAGAGATGGTGGAGAAATGCGCTGGCTTACCACTTGCTATCGTTGTATTGGGCCAGCTCCTCTCGCACAAGACGGGACCTGAAGAGTGGGTCCAGGTGAGGGACCACATTTGGCTGCACTTGGAGAACGACTCGGCTGAGATCCGGCAGTTGTTTACATTAAGCTACAATGATTTGTCCCCAACAATGAAACTATGCTTTCTCTACCTGGGCATGTTTCCAGAAGATTGTGAGATCGACACTGGAAAGTTGACCCGCCTGTGGATTGCAGAAGGGTTCATCATACAAAGTGAACAAAGAATGGAGGATGTTGCCGAGGATTACATAAACAAGCTACTGAACCGCGGTTTGATTCAAGTTGCAGGAAGGTTTTGGGAAAAAGTTGTGTCATGTAGGGTCCATAATCTTCTACGAGCTTTGACAGTTAAGAAGGCCATAGAGGTAAACTTTTTCGGTATAATTGACGAACAAAATGCAAGAAGTATACTTGACAAACAAAATACTCCGGCGCCCCTGTTGCATTCACGACGTCATGCTGTTCGAGATAGTATTGACAGTTACTTTTTACTTCGCCTTTCCTATTTGAAGGTGCGTTCCCTTCTAGTCTTTACCGATACTCTCGACCTTAGAAAATGGTATATGTACTTCAATATGAGATCACTTCGAGTGCTAGACTTAGGAAAGCCTCTCGTTGAAGTATGGGCGATACCTGACTCGATAGGTGAACTGATTCACCTAAAGTACTTGGGGTTAAATCTCACTGGAGGGAGTATGCCACCAGCCATTTGCAACCTGCAAAGCCTACAAACCCTTGATTCGTATCCTCTTTTTTCCATCTTGGAATTGCCTCCACAGATATGTAAACTTAAACAATTGAGACATCTGCGTGGTTGCTTTAGAGACCTTGTTAATGTTGATAGCCTAACTAATTTGCAGACCCTTAATTATGTAGAGTATAATGACTCGACTGAAATTGGTAAGTTGAATGGATGTAAAACCAGCCGTCTGGTCAATCTTCGGAAACTGGCCGTAACTGATTTGACAAGTTCCAGTTCCGTTGACTTTTTTGCCAATTTAAAAAGCCTTGACACCCTTATGCTGCAGTCAAGTATAGAAACTCTACCACCACTGAAACCTCTTTCTTGTTGTGCTCGTCTTCTATATCTGCTGTTAGATGGAGAAATAAATGAGTTACTGGCCTCAGGTAGCTTTCCAGAATGCCTCACATCACTGATTTTGAGTCGTTCAAAATTCAAGGAAGACCCAATGCCCATGCTGGAAAGGTTGAACAACCTGCGGAGTCTTGAATTAGAAGGAGTGTACGATGGGAATAGGATAGTTTGCAGCGCCAGTGGGTTTCGTCAACTGTTGGTCATCCGCATTTCTGACTTGCGAGAGTTGGAAGAGTGGCAAGTGGAGGAAGGAGCCATGCCTGTGATTAAAGGTTGGTACATCCACGAGTGCAACAAATTGAAGATAATTCCGGAAAGACTGAAATCTGTTCCTATGGTTGCCAAGTCCAAATTTACTCGAGACTTCGCATATGATGTCTTATAAAGGAAACCAAAAATCCTCACCATCCATCAGTTGGAGCTCTGCTAGTTACGCTTCTGCTTGTGGGTTTTACTATAATATTCGTCCCCATCACTCATGAGTTTCTAAGTGATTTTGATGTTATCGAGCCATTGTATCTTCGAGGGTCGGAGAATATGACCAGTTCAAATGTGTATTTTCATTTGCTTAATGTATGTAGAATTTAAGTATTGGTTTACTTTGAAGTGGCCATTAAACTTTTTCTCTCCTTGTTATCAACTTGCCTAGAAGCCGTTTATCAAACTTCAAAAAATTGAACGCAAATTACAATGACGGTTTAAAAATTGCACCAGTTTGAAGGTCAGGGTTCAAAGCATAATTTGTTATGAAACACAAAACAGACATAATTATGGCCAAAGCAAAGCATATGGAGCTTTGCAAAGACATCTTTTGCTCTTGTTAAGCTTTATGGAATCCTGAAAGAACCCAGTGAGGAAGTGACTGACTTGGTTACATAATCCTGTAAAATAGCTTATTTATGCGGTTTGTTTTCTGCTAACAAGAGATTAAATACAGGACTTACTCGTACCAGAATCAAAGATCATAGTTACGGTATGAGGCATTTCGTGTACAAGAGGAAATTTCCATGTAGTTTCTTCTTCAAACCTCAGTAAGCTTACTGAGGTGACTGTATAATAACAGTAGTACACTACAATAACCTTTGTCAAAGTAGCAGGCTGCTACTTCAGGTAAACAAGCCTATCAAAATGGTGAAGATGATAAGGGCATGTTCCTTTCAACTGCTTGGTCACAAATTTGGGTTTCTGTCCTTTCCCAGAGAACGGAGAAAAATAAAAGAACACAACCATCGCGCTGATGGATAACATGAAATTCCATTAACGCGCCTGTTGCTGTGGGAGGTTCCTCTTAATGGTACCAGTTCTACTTATCTTCTTCGTTCGTTCAGGTGTTTCTAGTGGGAGGTTCAACTTCTGCGTTCCGAAGCCTAGGCAAGAAGCCTGGTATCGAACTGGGGCCTCGCCTTGGGGTGTTGCCGTCCAGCTGGTGGTGCTTCTGGTGTTGGTTTCTTACCAGTCCTCGGTGTTGAAATATAGGTTAGATTTGCTATACAAACTTTTCATAACAAATATATATATATATATATATATATATATATATATATATATAAAAAGCCGAAACCTTCGTTTAGAATGGCGACACGTAGAATTTTTAGAGCTCTATATTTACGCCACGTATGACTTTTTAGGAACTTTCTTCTTCTGGCACATAAGCTTCAACTTTGCATGTGATAGTCCCCTAATTTAATTTGTCTCTTTGAATTGGATATATATAATCAAGAATCCTATTTGTTTTGGTATTCTTTTCCTTTTCTACTCTATTTAACTCTTTCTTATAATTTATTATTAAAAAATTCGTAGGTCTACTTTACCCTATATTTGTAAACTTTATAAAATTAAGAAACTAATTTTACACCTTCTAAAACTCTACCTAATTAATATACTCATATATTAGGCCTTAATTTTGCTTATTAAAACCTCAAAAGTACTTTGAAATAACAATATAAAATCTCAAAAATATAAAGTGCGAAAATCATACCCTACTTACTAATTTTTTTGTAATTTTACAAAGTTCCATTCTAATCTATCATACAAATGTAGGCATAATCAATTAATTCGCAATTATTTTAACTTCATTTACGTGTAAAACTTTTTATATACAAGACTATGTCTTTTTTACAGTACATCAAATATCAACTTAAAAATTAGGTATTGCAACTACAACAATATGTACCATTTCTCTTTAAAATAAAGTTTGAAATAATATTATTCTAATTTGACAATATTTTAGCACTTCGCATTATTAATTGGTTAACTTACTAGAATTTAATTTGATTAGTAGCACTTAAATAGACTTTTAATATGAAAAATATTTACAATCCTACTTCCTAAGTTTTTACAATGGTTTTTACTAAACATTTTGTGGGTATATTTGGCCGAAATTTTGTAAACCTTAACTATAAAACTGGAATATCAATTTTACATATTTTAATCTATATATATATATATATATATATATATATATATATAATCTTCGAATCTAATTACGCCAAGTGAGATTTTTGGAACTCATTATTGCTTGCCACATAGGATTCAACTTTCATTCCTAGAGTCTCCTTCTGAAACAGAACTCTTTCACGCACACATCAGCAACCAAGCAAAGAAACCCAGAAAAACAAAACTCATGGGATGAGCTCCTGCCCAGAGTTGTATCCTGCCTAGAGTTTTATCCAACAAAGAAGTCAATCTCCACTTCCTCCACCATACACAGCTTCAAGTCGAAGCTGCCCTCAAGCGGTAACTCCACCCCCACGCTGTCGTACACCTCTCCTTAACTGTCTCGATAGCAAGTAACCCACTTTAATCAACCCACAAATATGTTGAGCTACCTAGATTCCGGAGAAAGCTCCTTCAATCCATCAATCCTCTCTTCCTCCACCATACCTTTGTCATCTATACCTGGTAACCCCTCTGCTTTAAGCAAAACAATTGCATGCATGAATTGATGTTATAGTTTGTACAGGAGAATTGGAAGTGCATGCATGGATTGCTCAAAGCAATCTATACCAGATTTTGGTTTGAGGTAATCTATACGAGTTGTGCTTTATTGAATGGATTGCTTTGTAAATTGATATGCCTAATTTATTTCTCTGATGTTACAAATAGGAATCGTTATTGATCTGAAGATGTCTACAAATCTAAGTTCTGCTCTAGAAGTAAACCTTTGATTTGCCTTTCTAGCGTCTAAGTTGGTCATGTTTGTTGCATATGTAAGTCTACCGTATTACTAATATTAAAACTTGAGCACCATGGGTTTTTTTCCCCCTGTTGCTTGAAATTAACTCCTTGCAAATTGTGCCATATTTTCAGTTAGAATGGGTTAATACAATTTCCTATTTAGAAAAATGTATCTTACTTTCGAAAAAGTTTGTATGATAAACATATATAGAAGCAAAAATACATGCTAAGTGCCCAAGTAAGGACCCATTTGATGGCTCCGAATTACGGCTTCCTTTTTTTACTGTCTTGAAGTAGTTAAAGAGATGGTCTCCTCAGTTTTAGCTGACATAGAATAACCTAGAAGCAAAGGTCTACTTTTTCCCCCTTTCAGTGGGGAATGGCAGCACCATTGGTTTGTTCACGAGCATAATAATGCATTATCTCATTTCATTTCATTTCATGCACAATGGATTTGTGGGTTTATATACATATATAAGGAAAACATAACTAGACAATTTTAATAGAGCCGAACAAATAAATGGCACTAAAGCCAGAAGAAATATATTCTCTATCGCAGATTTCTATATTATCATAAGAACCGATTGTATAATGAAGGTTAGTAAATTGTAAGTTGAACGCATTTATAGTTGCATCTCAATTTCACGTTAAAGGATTTCTTTTGCCAGTAAGTCTGACCTCTCTATGCCACTTCAAGCAACAACCAAAAAAAAAAAGGATCACTAGATTACAAAAGAACATGTAATTTTGCATAGATATTGATCACAATTGACATATATAGCTGCTCAAGTATTTTAGGTATATCTATCATATCATTATCCTTAATTGCCTTCATAATGCTTAAAGTTGTTCGAGAGCATGTGGATTTTATGGATTAAACAGTTGTATAAGTTGGATTTAGCAATGAAGGTGCAGATTGGGCAATAATAGCAGTAGTCATAGATGGTCATCGTAGAGGAAGATCGTGTAAAAAATGTTAGATACCAATAAAAGAGGGCAGAATGATGACGATTACTTTTCTTTGTTACTTTCACTTGAAATAACAATATAAAATCTCAAAAGTACTTTGAAATAACAATATAAAATCTCAAAAATATAAAGTGCGAAAATCATACCCTACTTACTAATTTTTTTGTAATTTTACAAAGTTCCATTCTAATCTATCATACAAATGTAGGCATAATCAATTAATTCGTAATTATTTTAACTTCATTTACGTGTAAAACTTTTTATATACAAGACTATGTCTTTTTTACAGTACATCAAATATCAACTTAAAAATTAGGTATTGCAACTACAACAATATGTACCATTTCTCTTTAAAATAAAGTTTGAAATAATATTATTCTAATTTGACAATATTTTAGCACTTCGCATTATTAATTGGTTAACTTACTAGAATTTAATTTGATTAGTAGCACTTAAATAGACTTTTAATATGAAAAATATTTACAATCCTACTTCCTAAGTTTTTACAATGGTTTTTACTAAACATTTTGTGGGTATATTTGGCCGAAGTTTTGTAAACCTTAACTATAAAACTGGAGTATCAATTTTACATATTTTAAATCTCTATCTAATCAATCTATATTCTTATTAGGCCTTGAATTTTGACTAATAACACCTTAAAAGTACTTAAATATACCAAAATCAAATCTGACAAATGTATACATGAGAAACATTAACTATCTTTTCTCTATACGGAACGTACAAAACTTAGTTTTAATTCTATAACCTCAAACTCTTTTATAAGTCACATTCTCTAATAGACGCAGGAAAAAAAAAATCATACCTGATATGACTAAATTTTCAAAAGTACTTTAAGATATAAAAATAGCAAGCTACTCTAATTTTTAACTAAGTAACCTCACATTCTAAAGGTTCATCTCATCAACTAATTAAGGTATTAGGATTTAATTTGATTACTAAAGCTTAAATAAATTTTAAATTCAAAATAATGTTTCCAATAGTATGTGAAATAAAAACCTAAACCAATATAGCTCATAAGTCTAAAATTATAATCATTTAAGCATATTATTTGATATAAACTCAATCAACCATTTACAGTCTATTTGACAATAAGCATAATTATCATTATATGATTATCTATCTCAATCTTTTTGCAAAATTTGTATTAACTACTATGACACTTTTTTGATAAAATTAGTTAACTAATAACTGTAAAAATGTATATATTAGGCCTTAAATTTCACTTTTAACATCTAAATTTTTTTTTTTAAAACAACACAAAATATTACCAAGGTAAATTATGAAAATCATTTGTGAAATTTTAATATTAATACTTCATAAGATAAAAGATTTCTTCTTTTTTAATTGTTTGACCTCAATATTGCAAAGTGTTACATGGGTAAGAATAGTCTTCATTTTATAACTGTTTAACCTCAATCATATGCAAAACTTTTTTAAAACACTCTAAAAATTTTATAATGAATTAAGCTAATCATTAGTACTACATTGTATGCATATGTTTAAATTGATTGTCTTAGAAAGTCTTCAAAAATACATCAAAACGAATGGTCAAAAAATCATCAAACATGACCTTGAAGAAAACAATTACACACAGATATTGCCAATACATAATGCTGTATAATCTATGTTTATAGGGTGCTTATTTGAAAATAAGTGAAATAGCTCCACGTGCTTTATTTTTTATTACAAAGTTTCACGGCATGTTATAGTAAGTTATTTAAGTCTACCCAAATATTTACTAAATAATGATTTGTGTCCTTTTTACCTTTTTTTATGAGTTTTAATACAAATGATTCTCAATTGTATTCAATTTAATAATAGTCATCAACTATATCAAAATCATCCATAAAATGGGAATGTTGATCAATGATGTGAACTGTAAAATGAAAAAGAAGAAAATGCCTACATTTACTTAGATAGAATATTGATAAAAAGTTCATCCAACGATTAATAAGTAATTATATATATATATATATATATATATATATATATATATATATATATATGTGTGTGTGTGTGTGTGTGATTTCTTGTGTGTGTAAGCTCACTTTTTTTTGGTGCCAAACTAAAATTAGTTCTAACATTACCTTAAAATGGAGTAAAATTATAATTTGATGTGCAATAATTGATTATTTATTGCATGCTTTACTTTTTGAATGTTTTATTTTGTATGTTTTAATATTACTATTATTAATAATTTTGAGTATATAAAAAAATTGAACGATTACAAACTATATGCAAATGTCCCCATTAAATTTTACAAATCTAAATTCAAAGACAATAAAAATTTTATAAGACACAAAGTTTTTTTTTTTTGTTTTGTATATGTGTAAGTACGATAAGCTAGGCATGAGTAAAAGTTTTTCTCCATTTGACATTTCTTTTACTCAAATCACGTAGTAAAATATTACTTAGATAGAATATTGATAAAAAGTTCATCCAACGGTTAATAGGTAAATATATATATATATATATATATATATATATATATATATATATGTGTGTGTGTGTGTGTGTGTGTGTGTGTGTGTGTGTGTGTGTGATTTCTTGAATGTGTAAGCTCACTTTTTTTTGGTGCAAAACTAAAATTAGTTCTAACATTACCTTAAAATGGAGTAAAATTATAATTTGATGTGTAATAATTGATTATTTATTGCATGCTTTACTTTTTGAATGTTTCATTTTGTATGTTTTAATATTACTATTATTAATAATTTTGATTATATAAAAAAATTGAACGATTACAAACTATATGCAAATGTCCCCATTAAATTTTACAAATCTAAATTCAAAGACAATAAAAATTTTATAAGACACAGTTTTTTTTTTTTGTATATGTCTAAGTACGATAAGCTAGGCATGAGTAAAAGTTTTTCTCCATTTGACATTTCTTTTACTCAAATCACGTAGTAAAATATTACTTAGATAGAATATTGATAAAAAGTTCATCCAACGGTTAATAAGTAAATATATATATATATATATATATATATATATATATATATATATATATATATATATAGAAATGTGTGTGTGTGTGTGTGATTTCTTGAATGTGTAAGCTCACTTTTTTTTGGTGCAAAACTAAAATTAGTTCTAACATTACCTTAAAATGGAGTAAAATTATAACTTGATGTGCAATAATTGATTATTTATTGCATGCTTTACTTTTTGAATGATTTATTTTGTATGTTTTAATATTACTATTATTAATAATTTTGAGTATATAAAAAAATTGAACGATTACAAACTATATGCAAATGTCTCCATTAAATTTTACAAAACAAAATTCAAAGACAATAAAAATTTTATAAGACAAATTTTTTTTTTTTTTTTGTATATGTGTAAGTACGATAAGCTAGGCATGAGTAAAAGTTTTTCTCCATTTGACATTTCTTTTACTCAAATCACGTAGTAAAATATTATTTCTAACAATACATGTTACGTAATAATTAAAAGAGGATATAAAGAATTAGAAAATAAGAATGTTAGTGAAAACTAAATACATTTTCACTTTTATAGTAGTTTTAGATACATTGATATAATCTATTAACATAGTGATGTATCAAAATGAGATACATTTTCAGTATTTTTCACAGTTTTTGTCAATATAATTCTAATAGTATTAAGTAATGCTTATTTGATTCGTGAAATCTATATTCATGAGTAATCTCGATTATTATGATTATGCATCGATGCAGCGAAAGTCATTATATTTGTTATTATTTTGATTTAAAGCATTGTCAACTATATTATAATATATGATTAATGAGAAGCAAATTATATCTCAAACCGACCAAATAACATCTATACCCGTGCATTTGCACGGGTCTATTAGCTAGTATATATAAAAAGCTAAAACATTTGCTTAAAATTGCGACACGTAGGATTTTTGGAACTCTATCTTTGCTACAAGTAGGACTTTTTAAGAGCCTTCTCATTCTGTCACGTAAGCTTCAACTTTACATGTGATAGTCCCCTAACTCAGTTGGTCTCTTTATTTAGAGTTAAACTCTTTTGAATTAGATATATAAAATTCAAGAATCCTATTTATTTTGGTATTCTTTTTTTTCTACTCTATTTAACTATTTACTATAATCTATTATTAAAAAATTCATAGGTATAATTTATGCAATATTTTAAAACTTTATAAAACTAAAAAACTAATTATACACCTTTTAAAACTCTACCAAATCAATATACTTATACATTAGGCCTTAATTTTAATTATTAAAACCTCAAAAGTACTTTAAAATAACAATATAAAATCTCAAAAATGTAAAATACGAAAATCATACCCTACTTACTAATTCTTTAGTACGATCATTGGCCCGACTTTTCTATTTAACTCTTTACTATAATTTATTATTAAAAATTCGTATGTATAATTTATGCAATATTTTTAAACTTTATAAAACTAAGAAACTAATTATACGCCTTCTAAAACTCTACCTACTTCAACTTTGCATGTGATAGTCCCCTAACTTAGTTGGTCTCTTTATTTAGAGTCCAAGATTCAAGAATCCTATTTGTTTTGCTATTCTTTTTTTTTCTACTCTATTTAACTTTTTACTTTAATTTATTATTAAAAAATTCGTAGGTATAATTTATGCAATATTTTTAAACTTTATAAAACTAAGGAACTAATTATACACCTTTTAAAACTCCACCTAATCAATATACTTATGCATTAGGCCTTAATTTTAATTATTAAAACCTCAAAAATACTTTAAAATAACAATATAAAATCTCAAAAATGTAAAATACGAAAATCATACCCTACTTACTAATTCTTTAGTATGATCATTGACTCGACTTTTGTAGTCTACTTCTTTTAAAGCTCTACATAATCCAAAAAGGCTTTATTTTGGACTACTAACTTCTTAAAAACACTTAAAACAAATAAAATAAAATCTCGCAAATGTAAACAATGAGAATCATGTATGAAATTAATGATTAATCTTTTCAAAATAAAAGGTAAGCTTTTCATAGCATATATTTTCGTTTTTACCTCGATCTTTTAGTTATGCAAAACTTCATCCTATTTGGTTTTTTTTTTCCTTTTTAAGGAAATCTTATTTCTCCAAAAGCTTTATTGTAACTTTCGTCTTTTGCACCAATCTTCTTAAAATCTAACATATTACGCACAATATGAACAAATTATTCAAAATCAATTACATTGGATCTCCAAGAAAAATTAAAATCGATTGAAGAATAATTTGTGACAAGCTGAGAATAAGTTTGTAGAATAAAAGAGATGAAAAGATACATTAGTTATAAGAATCATTTACCCTTTATAAACAACTACAAAAAAAAGAGAAGTCTGCCCCAGGGTGGTAATGGTATAACTGAAATGTCGGTGCTATATGTGAAAGTGAGGGTGGTAATATATGCAATTATGCGAGTGATCAGACATGCTAATTACAATAATGATAATTGTTGTGGTAGAATTGAAGGGTTGGTAGTGAGGTTTGGATTATGTAGTGACAAGTGACAACATGTAGTTGTAGAGGTGTTGGTGTGTAGTATGCTGGTGCTTGTGGTGGTGATAGTCATAACTAAATGGTGGTAGTGCAAGAGTGATGGTTGTTGTTAGAGTTGTTGTAGTAGTAACACTAAGGTGTTTCGAGGTAATATTAATATACATTACAGTACTGATTGATAAGTTATAATCTAAATCAAGATTGAACAACTGATGAATCTAAAAAAACTGACGATAAAAACATTAAAGTGCACTGACGAGCAAAAGTTATGACTATGGTGAAGGTAACTGCATTTGTAATGGCAATGATAGCGCTAATTAAGGTATTTGGAGATAGTGTTAGTGTAGTATTCGTGAACGGGTTATACTGAGAATCTTATGTAGACAAGCGATGAACTTAAATAAAAACATAATAATTTTAGGTTAGTTTTACCAGTAACTTGAAGGTACATATATAAATTATATCAAGGACTAGAAGCAGTAATTTTTTTTTCCCTAAAATGACTTTTATCTTTCGATTTTGATTTTGGTCCCACATTTTGATTCCTTAAAGTTTTGTTAATTAGACGAGACGATGTTTTTGTGGTTAACCACTTTCTAGCCCCTGGCTACACTAATCTAATATTCCAATGGTATTTTCATTAAGTCATGTTAGTAAAACTTTAATAAGTTATGTATAGATAGAAACACTTTTAATGCTATTTTTATTTTTCATTATGCACGGGACAAATAACATACATAAAGAGTTTCTCATGAAGAAAGAAGGTGAGTGAATTTGACATTTATGGTTATAAGAAGATTAAGGTTCATATACACAACCAGTAAATAAGTTATAACACTCTTTACTAGATTAAACTCACAAAAAAATGGAGGTGATGGTGCAAATAACTGGCTTTTTTTTAAATCATATTGGTTCCGGATATATCATTGATACATACTAGCGATTATATCTACAAAGCTCCAAATATTAAATTAAACAGTTTAAATTCAGTTAAATAGTAGTACGAGATTGTTGTCATATGTCGTCGCGAAACATTAATGAAAAGACATCTTAAGTCTATAAGACGGTTTTTTTTTAATTGTAACGTTCACATCTTATTTGTGAGCAAAAACTGATCACATTAAATCATGCATTCTACCTTTGTTCCTAAGGTATGCTTTTATAATGCTAATTTTTCAAAAGTTCTATTCAAAGGCAATCTTCTGTATAGTAAATTTCTTGCGTGCAGTTCAAACAATAACATTTATAAACAGTTAGGAAAATTAACAGTTATAAAATATTTATAGAAAGTTAGGAAAATTAACGGTTGTAAAATATCTATAGAAATAAATATTAAACAATATTTGAGAAATTAGAGAACGCCACGTGCATTGCACGGGTCCTTTAGCTAGTATATATAAAAAGCTAAAACCTTCGCTTATAATCGCGACACGTAAGATTTTAGTCTCTTATAATCGCGACACGTAGGATTATTAGAACTCCTATCTTTGTGCCACGTAAGATTTTTTAGAAATCTTCTCCCTGCATGTGGTAGTCTCCAGCTCAATTGGTCTTTTCATTTAGTATCCAACATGATAGTCTCTCAACTTAATTGGTCTCTTCATTTAGACTCCAACTTTTTTTAAATTAGATATAGATATTTTAAGAATCCTATTTGTTTTTGTATCCTTTTCCTTTTCTACTCTACTTAACTATTTGCTACGATTTAATATCAAAAAATTCATAGGTATAATTAGAAGACAAGACCAAAAGAGGAAGAAAAGAATAATAACTAAAGACGATTATCATAGATATCTTTCATTAACTTTCAAACGAGAGACCCCCGATTTGCTTGGACTCCTCTTTTAACAACTAAGAGATCAAATTATGTGTAACTATTATTTAGTCTCCTAATCAATGACAAAAACCTCATAAATCAATCTTTATCAACTGATAAAACCATGGCCTATCCTCTCTTTCTTCTTCCATGATTACATTCATGCCTAGTTTTATATTACGTGCTAGAATAGCAGCACCATGCACTGCCGGTAAATATCGGTAAGACCTTAAGCCTTCACTACACTATCCAGCATAGTGCAACAGCTTCTCCTCAAGTGCTCATCAAATTTTTTGTCGAGCATAATGAAGAGATCACTGATACATTCAGTTTGCTTGGAAAATGGTCAAGAAAAGAAAGGAGCAATCCAATTCCAAGTCCACTGTGCGTTCCTTGGAGTTGAGGTTCCACAGGAAGCATAAAGGTGTTTGATGACTACCTGACTCACATCTTAAAAAATGGAATGGTGAGTCTCGAAGGATATTGATGGGAATCGGTGAATTTCGACCATCTGGCCACGTTTGATACATTGGCGATGGATTTGAATATGAAGATGGATATAATTAATGATCTGGACAGGTTTTTGCAGAGGAAGAAATTTTACCAGAGGGCTAGGAAGGTCTGGAGGCGAGGCTATTTGTTGTATGGGCAGCCGGAACCGGGAATTCGACTTTGATTGCAGCCATGGCGAATTACCTTGGTTTTGATGTTACTTGGAGCTTACTGCCGTAAGGTCCGACTCTGATCTTAGGAGGTTGCTGATTAGGACGGTTAATTGGTCAATCATTATGGTGGAGGACATTGATTGCTCCCTTTCTCTTGATAGTCCAAGAACAGCAACACCAAAAGGGGTAGAAGTCCTCCTCCAGTCAAGGATATGGGGGTAAGTCTTTAATATATTCATTGATCTTTTGTTCTTTACTGAAACCCAACAGCACCACCAAAAGGGGTAGAATTCCTCCTCCAGTCAAGGATATGGGGGTAAGTCTTTAATATGTTCATTGATCTTTTGTTCTTTACTGAAACCGAACTTCATCACAGAAATTATGATAAACATGCCCAACAAATATGATTGGGTCTTGCTCAAGCTTAAACTATCTTTCAATCATATATTAGTGATTCAGGTTAATTAGTATGTAAATTTAGTTTTCTATTTTTTCATTATTGGCTTCTTGGATTTTCTTTTTAGTTTAACTAATATTTCAATATTGTTTATTGTAATACCATCTAGAGGCATAGTAGGTGTGAAGTAGTATTAGAATATCCTAGATACATATGTATGAATAAAAATTGAATATGTGTTCTGCTCTACTATGACTATTATGTATACAATTTGCAATCTAATGTGAGTTTTTCGATGTTATCACTCCTATCTATACCATCACGAACTTTTATTCTTTTGCCACTTATATGAAATCTTTAGAAGGCAAGCCAAAAAGAGAAAAAGGAAAAATATTTGAAATAGTCATGCTTTGATGTATGCATACTACCAGTTAGCCAATAAAAGATTGAAGCAAACCTAACATTCTGTGCATGAGAATCCAAGCCAATGTACGAACATCAACTCTTAATAATTAAGAGCCTAAAACTTTCAGAAAGTATGATAATCTATATGAGTAGATTTTATACGGTCAAGGACACATAAGATGCTTTTCATGGTTTTTAGCAATTAGATATAAAGCTAATTAGCATGGAACTACAAGGAGAACATTTAGGTGATAAAAGTAAGTGTCGATTTTCTAGATTCAAAAACAAAGTAGATGGAAATAATAAAAATCACATCTAGCCGCTTATTATCAGATTTACAAAGATATTGTTGGTTGATGAAAGACACTAACCTGTTTTTAGAAATAGACGGTAATAAAGTCCATCTGTTGAAAGTATATGCTGCTCCGGTGTGCATATAGGCAAAAAAAATTGACAAACTGAATGCTTTAGAGCCTTTTTTATTTCCTCTCTGCTCTCTATTTGTTGCTTTAGAACCTTCACATTTCACTTTTGTTGCTAAAAGCTATGAAAGAAAGCCAATTAAGTGATCGTAAAGATTCCTCTAAAACATTTGTAAATTAAATGTTTAAAGTGTGTTACCACCCGCTTTCATGGATTAAGTTAATTGGATTAACAAATATGTTGGGTTCAGAAAATGCACTAATATGGATTGTTTAAAGGAAAGAGAACGATAAACTCCATTAATCCAAAGACATGGGAAGGTAGACTCGGGCCTTGAGTGATTGTATCAAATGTTTGTAACATTTTAAAAGTAAACCTATTGACACCTTGATCGAACACTCTACCTGCAGTCCATAATATCAATTAAATTGTAGATAACTTTTGGAAGAACATAATATAAAGTATGTTCTGAACATAATCAAGATTTTTGAATCTCTAGAGACTATTTATCTATTATACTTGGTGGGTGATAGTGTCATTAACTATTAATTCATTGCTATATATCTAATTGCAGTGTCTGTCATATATTTCATTCCAGCATAATGAAAAAAAAAAAAAGGCTTAGAAACTCTAAGAGATTTAAAGTAGAGCAACATTTGCTCTATTGAGATTGCTAAAAGTAACTTTGGATAAAATTATATGTTTTCATAAGCTTTTTTGTAAGTTTATGGTGTCATGCAATAATCTTTTAAGTCTAACATGTTATACTTGATTTAAAACCGATCCTTTCTTAAATTAAATTACAATAAGTAATTGACTTTGATGGGAGAACAAGTAGTTCCGATCAAAAGAATTTTGGAGAATAGAAAGAATGTAAGGTAAATGAGATCTAAGGCAAATTTTAACTCCATTACAAAAATTACAACTCTTAATGCTAGCAAAAAATAAGGGTAGACGTGGCATCAGCAGTAAAGTTTCAAGCGATGTTGCACATGTGAATGGTATTATATGTTTGGTAATGGGGTTGATTGTGGTTTGAGGTAGCGGTAATTGATTGCAACAGTGTTAAATGTACATGCAAGTAGGAATACAATGGAAGTGGTGGTGGTAGCGGTAGTAATGGCGGCGAATTCGACAAAACTTGCACGCAGAAAAAAATTAAAGCTATACTAGGACTATAAACTCTTATTTCTTTCACTAGAGCAGCTTTTCTCCCGATCATGTTTTGGTACCTATGTACAATTATCCAAAAGTTATCTTTGCTCAAGTGGTCATTTTTAAGGTTTGAACAATTTCTTAATGAAAAAAACTGATCTAAAAAGCACATGTAATACCATACTTCTCATGAAAGAATATATTATGTGTGACTGGATATATGTAGATTTGCCAATATTTTACACAAAAAAGTGAGAACAAGTAAAAGTAAATCAACACCCTTTTTTGATAAGCTCACATCCTTTTGTCACTAAAAGAGACTATCTATCATTCTATACAGTGTGCAAATATTCACCTAAGGTCCACCACACGCGCGCCGCCCACCCCGTCCCGGTCCGTGGCCGTGGCTTGGGCCCATCAGGCTTTAATCTTTTTGGGACAAATATTTTAAATAAATAAAGTTTATTTATTTATTTTCTTTTCCAGAAAGTTGTGACCTTTCCAGCTTAACAGTTTTTCTGTGAAGAGTTGCATCCCCCAGTGAATACTCTGTGTATAAAAACGAGTCAGTTTTCAGAAGTTAAAAAAGATTAACCACTTCATCCCGAAATTATATTCTGCAATATTTCTGATGTCTCGTTCCTGTGTCCGAAAGAGTTCTGTGCCATAGTTTTGGTTCGCCGGGTCTACAAATTTGGAGTGCTCCTATTTCCAGACGTACTACCGTTGTATCCTGGGAGGCTTTTCGTCAGGAGACCGTTAGCACCGTTGCGGGACGAATAAAGTCTTAAGGACAGTGAATCGAATTCACGCCTCGGTTCTCCATTGCTGTTTACCTGATTTTGTTGTGAGTTAATTTTAATCGTTAATACTGTTTGTTTTGTTTAGTAAACCACATTTCAGTATTTTCGTACTTCCTTGTTTTCTGTACAAGTATACACGAATTTATACTTTCATCAACAAAAAGTTCACTACCTAATATCAAGTATATGGACTACTACGTTCATTCATATACCATACTTTGATAGAAAAGATAAGGATCCACACATTCGACAAAAACTGTGTATTAGATGTTGTTTTGTGCGTTTGTATTCTTCCTTTCTGTTTTTTCATGGACACTGGATTAGCGTTCAATATTTTATTTAGCTCACAAATTTCCGCATGAATGCCCCCTTATAAGATAGACAAAACGCGAATCTTGACATAACAGCCGGAAGAGGGGAAAGCCACTGAGAAGTATGGTTGATGCCAATTTATCATTTGCAGGGCAATTACTCGGTTCCTTGTCATTGAAGAAGTAGCTTCTTTGCAAGGAGTAAAGCCATTGAGAAAGTATGGTTGATGCCATTGTATCATTTGCAGTGCAGCAACTTGGTGAATTCGCCATCCAAAAAGTAGTTTTCCTGCAAGGAGTGAGGGAGGATGTGGAGTGGCTCAGGGATGAACTGAGGTACATGCAATCTTTCATAAAAGATGCTGAACAAAAAGGACGTGGAGATGAACGGGTGCAACAGTGGGTAAATGATATCATATGTGTTGCTGATGAGGCTGTAGACATCATAGACAGCTTCAGCCTCGAGATCGAAAGGGCTGGAGCTCCAAAAGGCAGATTCATGGATCGTGTGCGCACTTGCGCTTGCATCTGCAACAAAGAAGCCAAATTGTATGGTATTGCAAAGGAGATCGATTTACTACGGAAAAGGGTGCTTGATATCACTCGTAGGCGAGAACTTTATGGCATTACAAATCTCGGCTCTTCAGCTGAAGGGACGAGTAGCAGTCCACTAAGAAGAGCAACACCTTATACAGATGAGCGTGTTGTTGGCTTTGAGGATGTTACGCAGACGCTACTGGCTGAACTTCTCAAAGAAGATCCTTGTCGTCGTGTTGTTTCAGTATATGGTATGGGCGGTCTTGGCAAGACTACCCTTGCCAGAAAGCTTTACAACTCAACCAGTGCCGTGCATCACTTTCCTTATCGAGCTTGGGTTTGTGTCTCTCAGGAGTACAGAACCCAAGATCTCCTTCAGAGCATCATAAAATCATTCAAGGGGGGTTGCAACAAAGAAGAGCTGGAGATGTTGGACAGGATGAATGAAGCAGATCTGGAGCAATACCTTCACAAGTTCTTGAAAGGACATCGATATTTGGTAGTGATGGATGATGTATGGGACAAAGAAGCTTGGCAAAGCTTGAGGAGAGCCTTTCCAACCGATGCCAAGGGCAGCAGAATCATTATCACCACCCGCAATAAAGGAATTGCAATCCGAACGGCCGAAGGAAGCTTCTCCCATGAACTCCGATTTCTGACGCAAGGGGAGAGTTGGGATCTATTTTGTCAGAAAGCGTTTCCTGGGGATGGAGAAATCAGTTGCCGCCCCCCTGCTATGACTATGTTGGCGCGAGAGATGGTGGAAAAATGCGGTGGCCTACCACTTGCGATCACTGTATTGGGCGGGCTCCTATCGTACAAGACGGGACCTGAAGAGTGGGCCAAGGTGAGGGACCACATTTGGCTGCACTTGGAGAATGACTCGGTTGAGATTTGGCAGTTGTTGACATTAAGCTTCAATGATTTGTCCCCGAAGCTGAAACTATGCTTTCTCTACCTGGGCATGTTTCCAGAAGATTGTGAGATCGACTCAAGAAAGTTGACCCGCCTGTGGATGGCAGAAGAGTTCATCATACAAAGTGAACAAAGAATGGAGGACGTTGCCGAGGATTACATAAACGAGCTAATTAACCGCAGTTTGATTCAAGTTGCAGGAAGATCTTGGGAAAAGTTTGTAACATGTAAGGTGCATGATCTTCTACGGGATCTGGCAGTTAAGAAGGCCATGGAGGTAAACTTCTTCGGTATACTTGACCGACGAAATATTTCAGCTCCCCTGCTGCATTCACGGCGTCATGCTATTCAAGATAAAATTGACAGCTACTTTTTACTTGGCCTTTCCTATTCGAAGGTGCGTTCCCTTCTAGTCTTTACCCAAAATTCCGATTTTGACCCATTGCCTCTGTGCTTCAAGATGAGATCACTTCGAGTCCTCGACTTGGGAAATGTGCAACATTCTGAGTTGCCTGTCCAAATAGGTCAACTGATTCACCTAAAGTTCTTGGGGTTGAGTCTCTTTGGAGGAAAATTACTTACATCCATTTGCAACCTGAAAAGCCTACAAACCCTTGAATTAAGTACTTATATCCCCGTTGGGAAATTCCCTCCAGAGATATGCAAGCTTGAACAATTGAGACATCTGCGAGGTTGCTTTGGACACCTTGATAATATTGATCGCCTAATAAACTTGCAGACCCTTAATTATGTAGATTACCTTAACTGGACTGGCACTGATAACTTGAAGGAAATTAATGCCAGCCGTCTGGTCAGTCTTCGGAAACTGGCCATAGTGTTTCGCGGACCTATCACATCTCTAGACTTTTTTGCCAAGTTAGAAAGCCTTGAAACCCTTATCCTGGTGTCACAGGTTTATCCTCTTCCACCATTGAAACCTCTTTCTTCTAGTACTCGTCTTCTATATCTGCTGTTAAATGGAGCAATAGCTGAGTTACCGGCCTCAAGTAGCTTTCCAAAATCCCTCGCATCATTGATTTTGACGAATTCAGAATTCAAGGTAGACCCTATGCCTATGCTGGAAAGCTTGCCCAACTTGCGGAGCCTGGAACTAACAAGAGTGTACTACGGGAAGAAGATAGTCTGCAGCGCCAGCGGGTTTCATCAACTAGAGGTCATCCGCATTTCTGACTTGAGAAAGTTGGAAGAGTGGCAAGTGGAGGAAGGAGCCATGCCTGTGATTAAAGGTTGGCACATCCACGAGTGCAACAAATTGAAGATAATTCCCGAGAGACTGAAATCTGTTCCTATGGTTGGCAAGTCCACATATCCTGACTCCGAAGGCTTTTCTTTCATATAAAGGAAACCAAAAATCCTCACCATCCATCAGTTGGAGCTCCGCTAGTTACATTCCTGCTTGTGGTCTTCATCGTCGTATTCGTGCTCACCACTCATGAGGTTTCCGTGTGATTTTGAATGTTATCGAGCTATTGTTTCTTCTAGGGTCGGAGATTATGACCAGTTCAAAATGTGTATTTTCATTTGCTTAATGTATGTAAGATTCAAGTCTTGGTTTACTTTGTAGTGGCCGTTAAAATTGTCTCCCCTCGTGGTCAACCTCCCTAGAAACGGTTCAGCAACTTGAAAAATAGCACGTGGATAACAATGAAAGTCTAAAAAATTGAACTGATTTGAAGGTCTTGGTAGCAAAGCTCGATTTTAGTATGAAACACAAAATAGGCATAACTATGGCCAAAGCAATGCCTGGAGCTTTGCAAAGACATCAACTGCTCTTGTTAAGCTTAATGGAATCCTGAAAAAATCCAGTGAGGAAGGGACTGGGTTGGTTACAAAATCCTGTAAAATAGCTTACTTATGCGGTTTGTTTTCTGTTAACAAGAGATAAAATACAGGATGTAGGTACGTAATTTTGTCTTCAAACCTCAGTAAGGTGACTGCATAAACTAGTAGTACACTGAAATAACCTTTGTCAAAGTAGCAGCCTGCTACTTTAGGTAACCAAACCTATCAAAAGGTGAAAATGATAAGGGCGTGTTCCTTTCAACCGCTTGGTCACAAATTCGGGTTTCTTTCCTTTCCCAGAGAACGGAGAAACATTAAAGATCATAACCATCGCGCTGACTGGATAACATGGAATTCCGTTAACGCGCCTGTTGCTGTTATAACTCAGAAAATGTTTCTAGAATGATTTGTTATTAGCTTCTTGAGTGGGCATTTGTCCAAAAGTAAAGCAAGTTAAGGAGAATCCATACTCAAAGCATATATGCCAAAGCCACCCTGACAATAAAGCAAATCCAATTGTGATGATCCCTCCATATAAGCCCTTCATGCACCCATAGGAAGAGGGGAGGAAAAGAGAGAAGATATGGATTGGTTCTACCCAAAGAGGAGGGGTCCAGAATGGAAACAAGGGTGGACAAGCCAAACCCTGCATTCAATTTCCACACCACCACTTCCACTGCTCGCCATTTTGGCCATCGTCGTTTTCTTACTGTCGATCTCACAGTATACGAACTACAAGTCCCAGTTAAACAACACCATGATCAGCTTCCAGGTTTTCCTCTTATTGGTACCAGTTCTACTTATCTTCTTCATTCGTTCAGGTGTTGCAAGTGGGAGGTTCAACTTCTGGCTTCCGCGGCCTAGGCAAGAAGTCGGGTACCGAACTGGGGCCTCGCCTTGGGGTGTTGCCGTCCTGGTGGTGGTGCTTCTGGTGTTGGTTTCTTACCAGTCCTCAGTTCATTCAAAATGGTTTGCACCACTAAGGAGGTCAGATTAGTTGATTGTAGAAAAACAGTTATCCTTTTAGCTGTCCTCATGTGTTGATTCAGGCATACACTACACCAACTTCTATGTATATCTAAGATGTATGTTTTCTTTCTACGGTGGAAAGAACAAATTTCAAAATAAAAAGGTAGAAACTGAAGTATAAGAATAGTCATAAGTTGAAACTGGGATTGTTGATGTGGTTTTAATGGTTGGACGCGGCTGGTACTGAGGCAGCATGGCAGGACTGGTTACAGCAATGGGGCTTCATATACCCTTCAACTGTTGCCATTATTATTGCCTTCTTTCTTTATGGTTTATGGAGCATAACAGCCGCGATATAGTAGTCTCTGTTAATACTTCAGTTTTCCTCTCTTTTTCTTGTAAGTTGCTTAGATCTCTTCTACGTAGGGGGAAAAAACATGAGGAGCGAAAGCCTGATTTTATATGGCTTCTAGGCACAGGGTCCTCAGCAACCAACCACGGTTGCTACTAATGCTTCAGTTCCAGCTATTCCCGACTCAGCAAACATTTACTAACAAGAATAAATTGGTAAAAGAAAGGAAAAAAGTGCAGAACCTCGATCAGTCTTAGCTTTCCACAGCAAAGTTCAAATACGTGGCTATTGACTTCATTCTAGTCTGCTTTACTACAGGGCATCATCAACCAGCATATGCATTTATCAATCTGTTGCGAGTCCATTCCCTAAAAATTAGTCGTTTGTGTTTCGCCGTAAAGTACATTTGTAATTGTATAAATGTTCCTATATCGATGTCACCCATGCCTAGCAATCAAATAAAGCTACTCCAAAGGGATTGCATCAAAGTCAAATTATCATATAAAGCTAAGTTAATTGGGAAAGGAAAAGCAAAAGCAAAAAGTTAAGCTGGCAAAGCATGATAAACAAAACAAAGGAAGCACTACTCCACCACTTAAGCTGGCCTTACAAAACACTAATCATCGAGATTAATTCAAGAACAAAAAGCAGCTAGAAACAATATCGTTGAATCAAGAGAAACACCCAAACAGTTTTACCAAAACCAAAAAGTACACAACCATCATAACAATAGCATAATTAACCGAACTCTAATCTAATAAGAACCCTAAGCCACTTCTTTGATTTAATTACAAATCACACACGCGACAGACCATATAAGTACACACTAATCACATAATAGCCTAACAGTTATCACACATACCAGCTATCAAGAAATGTTGAGCGGTACTGCACCATGACAAGCAAGACCAAGATCAAGGCCGCCACACCCCACGGCGAGCTTCCCTCCGACTGCAAGTAATTTGTCCGGCGACGGCGGTTCCACCCAAAGAGGCCATCCGGGTTTTCAATAGTGGACAGCCAGCGCACTGCGAAGAGTATAAGTAGGGGTGCGGCCAAGAGGGCCCAGCCCATATTTTCTTCTGCGGCTTCAACCACTGACTCGTACGAAACGTACCATTGGATCCCCAGAAAGATGAATATCACGCACAGGAATAGTATAACTGGGTACGGAAGTGGGTTTAGTGAGAACACTTCCAATATGGAGGACGCTGTGCTTCTTCTGTGTGCCATTAATGGCTTCCCCTGTTTTCCCGGAAGATTTTTTGGACAAGCTTCTCTCTCAATTCAAAGCCCTCAACCAGCTATATAGCAGCATGTTTATCTGATGTTGTTTGGTGTATCTGATGGAGGTATGTAGGATACATCATGGCCGTCGATTTCTGCTTTGAGCAAGAGAGTCAAGTGGTCAACTCTGTATCTGAGGCTTTGATGTACTGAGCACTATCCAATATGGTATGCCGTAGAGTAGGGTGCAGGTCTCATCAATAGCTCAACTGCTCGTGATTTAATACGTTGATATAAGAACATAAGACTTTAATAAGTTTTGAATATATTGAAACAGATTTAATTAATTTATTTTTTTTCTAAACACACTAAACATGATTTAATTTGAAGATAATTATATTTGATTATTTTAATATCAATCTCAAATACTCTCTGAATTAAATTAGTTTAATATCAAAATATATTTAGAAACATTGCCAAAATGTAGATTATTCGATAACGAGATAACTACAGTAGTATCTCTTAGATTATGATGAAACTATAGTCAAAGATAATAAATTTTAAAATATAACAAATTGTGAATAGAAACTTTTATAATGTATCTGTCGTCCAAAAACTTTTATAATGTATCACTCGTCCAAATCGTGACCAGAAACCCATATCTCTTAGGTTATGATTCCGTCTAAAAAATATAAAAGTATACTTTTTTTATGATATCACAATGAGTATTTTTAGAATAACAATACTACTCTAGTTTTGTATATATTTAATAATTTTTAAAAATTTTAAATTAAAATTTCCAACCTTAATTTGAAGATTAGGGTTTTAGAATCCTAAAATTGGTTTGTTCCTGTCTCTTTGTTCAATTTTTTTCATCAATTTTTCTCTATCTGTAAATTAGGGTTTCAAAACCCTAATTTATGTCAATCTGCAAATTAGGTTTCAAATTTTCTCAATCTGCAAATTAGGATTTCAAAACCCTAATTTATGACAATATGCAATAGGGTTTCAAATTTTCTCAATCGGCAAATCAGGGTTTCAAAACCCTAATTTATGTCAGGGCTTCAAAATATTCTCAATTGTCAAATTAGGGGGTTCAAAACCCTCCCTTCCCCCACCCAACTGCCGGCCCCCTCTATTTTTTTCAATTTGCCCTTGATTTCTTCGAGATGCTATGACCCGAAATCCAGGAGATTCGATGCCTCCTTGAACGGGGAAGCGGATGGGGAAGCAGAAATTCTAAGATGGAAATGGAAGCTGGGGTCCTATTGAGCTAGAAGGAGGAAGGCTCATTCGTTAGCAGACAAGAATGAAATTCAATTAGTCGCACTCCCTGCCTGCCATCTATCGATCGCCGCCCCAAGCCATCGAGACCCGCATCGCACCACCGTAACACCTCAATACCATGCCAACCAGATCCATTCGTCGCCAACCTGATGTATATAACCCGCGGCTGACCCGTCGCTATTTGCTGTCACCTGGCGCTTCGCCGGTGTACAGGAAGTGCAAGGGACTCAGCGGAGCAGGTTATATTGCGGGGCAAGGTCAGAGAGGCTATTTTTCGGGTTGTGTGGCGGCACGAGCTCGATCTTGGAGAAGGCAAAAACTGCGAGTGGGGTTATGCCATTTAAGGAGGGAGTGGTGCAAGCTACCGCAGGCGATTCGAAAGAGATCGATGGCATTTTAATAATTTTCTTTCAAAGTCAGGGGTATTTAAGTCTTTTTGTCAAATTCATTTACGTATTTTTATATTCCGTTTGTTTAAGGGACATTAGTGTAATTTGTTTAAACTAATAGATACGCTAATAATTTCACCATAACTTCAGGGATACTACTGTAATTATCCATTTGACAAAACTCAAACAGCTTTAACAATAGAACTAGTGAGTACTTAGTTATGCTCCACAAAGTTTAGGGGGAGTGATATAAACCTTTTTAGATACTAATGTGTTATTAATGCATGGTGATGCTCAAAACCTTCTTCCGTATGTAATGCTCCAACTTCACAATTTACTTTGAACTCTAGAGCAATCGTTAAAACTGTTCATGACATTACATTCAATGCAACGCATGGTGCTATTATTTGTCCCTTTACACCAAAACTTGAAACACGCAAATTTTTTTTTTAAAACACTGTCAAAAGCGGCGGTTAATAATTGAACATGCCCTTTGCTTTTTTAGGTAGAAGTGGATCAATAAAAGCCTCGTAATTTTGACACATGGCATTAGACTAGTTCAAACCCTTCAAGTAGTAACGGCATATGACATATGCCATGCATGTCCAAAATTAGATAAAAGAGAGAGTTACCAAGAAGTGAAACTTCAGTATTTTAAATGATGGTTCTTTATTTCTTGCTTCTTCTTCTTCTTTTTTAATTATAAATTTTTTAACTTATATCTAATTGTCAAGTGGCATCAGTATATGCACCGCTGGTCATTACCCGAATAACACCGAATCGTCCGATAACTCAGAAGGCAGCGTCAACTATAATCCTCCACTGCCTTAAATTTGTTGATATACAAAGCGCAGAATTTTGGCATTTACCTGCTCTCCATCCTGAAGCTCATAAAATTGACCAATGGACATCAGTCACGTTGACATCTAGAGCCTCGAAAAAGAAATCTTCAACTGCAAAATTGTTCAATGTCGTGGGTGAAATTAAGCGAGAATTATGAAAAGAATGGACCGACTGAAAAGGGTAAAGCACGAAGATCACACATCCACATTCATATCATCGCACAAGAACACTGCAGAAGCAAGACTCCACTTTCAGAAGACAGTTGCACTTCAAGAAAGAATGCCGAACTGGTAAATGGATCACAAAATCTGTATATATGCCAAGTGATAGCTGCAGTAAGGTCTTCCTTGCCAAGTCAAAGGGAGCACAAATTTAAATTAAGACCCTACAGGCAGGCCTTACGATCGGGATTCCGTGGAGATGGCACAACAAAGGAACTGCAACCTCCGAGCCTCGCAAAGATTTTAGCATTGCAGCATGCCATCTCATTGCTTTTTTAACTCCTCGCCGATTAGGTTAGAGTGGTTGAAAGAAATATATTATTGACTTTTCCTTCGTACTGGAAATTTTGTTTGTAATCATGTTGTAAAGCTGCCAGAGTGCTTCTGCAAGGACCCTCTGCAATTCGATTAGATCAGAAGGTAAGACGGCCATAGGTTTTTAGCAAGGACGTAATTCAAGAAAATCAAATTGAATATCAAAGGTTGCTTACCTCCAAATACCGTGTGAATGTGCTGGAGATCATCCGGTGAGCAAGCATCTATCAAAGCATACACACCTGGTCTTAAAGCTTCATCTATTTCCCTGCAAATCATTAGATAGAATTTTCCTCACACTTGCTACGTCTAACAGTTTAATAGAAAGAAAAATATAGTCATAACAATATCCTATAGAAATGAGAATAGATCATCACATTGATTGAATGAATCATTGATAACAGCTCCTAAATTGGAAAAAAAAAAAAAACATCACGACTTCCATAGTAGATCATTTTATTCTTGTTCTATATTTCACGCCAAAGCAGAATCAAATGTGTGTGAGCTGAGATGCTTGGCATACCTTCTGATGCCACTTCTGAGAGGACCATATCCAGAATAAATCCATATGTAACTGGACAAGAACTGAAAACTATGCTGACCAAGGACATCCTTCTGCTGCCGTATCTGCATAACAAATAAAAATTGGTCTAAGTAAGGATCTCGTACTACAAAAGAATACTCACACTAGCAACTGCCTTTCAAGCTCAAGCCTTAAGAAAATGTCGATTTTATCCTTGCACTGGTTTAATCACATTATATTCCAAGTGATATGGATGAATACCAGTAGATGCAACTCATAGACTTCACCACCTGATTGTACGAGGTCCACGGATTTTGAACCAATCCTCGAAGACCAATTAAACTACCACGTGGTAGTGACTTCTTTGTTACACAAGGAGATGTGAGGAACCAAAGTAGCAAAGTTCAGTAGACCTAGATGATGGAAGAAAGGTTCCAGCAAGCATCAGGTATCTTCCATGTGGAATCTTAATGGTAATCTAAGTAAGACACGTGCAAAGACCACAAACCCATGTACAGGCTTCTACGTAATGAACTTCTCTCCCCTTTTTTTCTCTCTATGTTCGGCTTTGTGCGTGTTGTGGGGTTGGTGGTGGGGATTTCGTGCGTGCGTGTTTTTTTTGGGGTCGGTGGGGTTGGGGTGGGTTTTGGGGTTTGTTGTGGGGGGGTGGGGGGGGGGGGGGGTGTTTAGGGAGAACATTCGGTTAGTAAATCTTAACTAGTGTGTCAATAATTTCAATAAGTTGGGTGGGCAAAGTCTGTTGTAATACCCTTAAAAACATTATTTAACCTAGAAAAAGTGTACATACACCACCAAAAGAACTTCAAAAATAAAGATAGAATGAACATCGCTAACATTTGGATCTGTCCCTAACAAACCGCATATACATTTGTTTTATACACACAGAATTTTTTCTTTAATTGCATAGGGTAAATTAGGGATAAATTTACTCTTTGCCAATTTTTTAGAATTTATCTCTCAGTTTTGGTCATTTGTGAGTACTTTTGTGGTTCTCAAAAATACGAATAATGCGTAAATATTATTTTTTGCACTTCGTGAGTAGCAATAAATATTTTTGGAGAGTTATATGACATAGATAAATTATGTCTAATTTGTTACAATTTTGCCTTGATTAATTGTTATGGTTTAAATATGTTTTTTGTTGAAATATATTTGTTGGGCTTTTTGGTAAGCCCACGCCTCTTTAAACCCAATTTCAAGGCATTTGCGCCCGTTTTCCTTGGAAGGAGAATGTGACATATTCATCCATTTAAATTACCCTTTAACTTGTTATTTGAGCATGCTAGTTTTAGGTTAAATGGATGGATACTAAATTGGCATTCTAAAGAAACTTATGTTTATGTGTTTACTCTTGTTTTAAGAAAATTCTTTTGAGAATAATGTGTTGTGCGGCATCTCCATTTGTTTTATTGGAGTAGTTTGTAGTAGGATTCTCAAAGATGTTGTATTCTACTATTTCCCTGTATATTTTCAGAAAGCCTTGTACGGGGATGTAATTTTGCACGCACATTATTCAAGTCAGAATTTTCTTAGCATAAGTTATTAGAATGCCAAAGGGGCTCAATGGAGTCCTTGCACACTTTATTGCATGGTGCAATTTTATATTGTTCTAAATTATCATGTGGATGATTTATTATATTGTGGCTTATATAATGATGAAATTTATTGCGAAAAATTACTTGAAAAATATTTTTCCCAACTCACATACATGGGAGATGATTACGAGCTTAGCAAATTTTCGATTTCATGATGTGAGGAAGGATTATGTTTTTCATTTGAATTTTTTGAAATAAATAGAATGATGTATAATTAATGTCTTTTCCTTGCGCAATCTAATGTAGTGAATATAATGGCCACCAAGAATGTCATAGCTGATCTCGTTAAGGGTGAAAAACTTAACGGAGATAATTATGACGTTTGGCACAAAAAGATGAAATTCATGCTGAACGAACAAGAGCTCGAGGAGCACTTGACCAAGGAGATGGTCGCGCCAACTGAGGCGCAACCCCTAAGAGACCACACTGCCTACCAGAAATGGAATCAGAAAGATCGTAGTGCGCGCTACACCTTGTTGAGCAGCTTGCAAAATGATCTAATCGGGCAGTATGATGAACTTCCAACTTGCAAAGCTTTATGGGAGCAGCTCAAGTTCTCTTTTGGTGGAACCTCAACTACGCGGCTTCGTAGCCTTGTGATTAAGTTTGAGGAGTACACAAAAGACCCTAAACATACCATGAGTGAACATCTAAGGATGATGTCCAATATGATTGGTAAGCTGAGGGATGCTGGCCATGCGCTCACAGATGAGCAGCAAGTCAGAGCTGTCATAAGGTCCCTTCCTGCCTCATGGGCCAATATGAAACAGATATTGACTCACAGTGAAAACATCAAGAACTTTTCTGATGTTTCACAGCATGTCATCCTTGAGGACGAGACTCGAGATGCTGACAAGACCCTTGCTTATGTCGCCCAAGGGGGATCGCGCAATGCAAATGGCAAGCGCGGAAGACAAAGTAAGAAAGGTAAGAAAGGCGAGGCTAGCACTTCTGCGCCAAAGGAAGGAAAAATGAAGAAACGCAAGAGAGGAAAACGTGGTGGGAAAAAGGATCTGTCTAAAGTTAAATGCTTCAACTGTCAACAGAAAGGACACTTCGCTCGTGATTGCACTGAGCCGAAGAAGGTACTTTCAGAATCTCTCTCTCAGTTATATGTTTCCTCACATGTGATGGTTGCTCATTCCCAACCTGTGTGGTTTGTGGATACAGGTGCAACAAAACATGTAGCACGTGATCGAGAGGGGTTCGTAGATTATCACCGGATTCCAGCGGGTAGCAAACATATCTTCATGGGAAACAATAGCTCCGAAGAGGTGCTAGGGGTTGGTTCTTACCAGCTCAAGTTGCGCACTGGGCGCACATTGATTCTTGAGGATGTGCGATATGCACCCACTGTTCGGCTTAATCTACTTTCAGTTACTGCTTTATTAGACAGTGGTTTTTCCTTTATTTTTAAGGGTAATAAGTTGGACATCTTTTTGGATGATGTTTTGTTAGGACATGGTTTTCGCATGGATAGTCTTTTTCAATTGGATTTAAATGATTCTCAGTCCTCTTATTCTTATGTTGTGAATGATAATATTGTGAATGATTCTACCACCTGGCATGCAAGACTTGGCCACATAGGCCAAGATAGGATGACTCGTTTGGCTAGAGAAGGCCTTTTGGGCCCACTCGCAAGAGTCAATCTACAAACTTGTGAGGCTTGTTTGGCCGGTAAAGCATACAGGAAGCCTTTTGGAAAGGCTATGAGAGCAACTCAACCACTTGAGCTAGTTCACTCTGACATATGCGGACCTATGAGTGTAAAGGCACGCCATGGCGCCTCTTATTTCCTTACACTGATAGACGATTATACGCGATATGGTTATGTGTATCTGATATCTCACCGCTATGAAGCTTTGGACTGTTTCAAACGCTTTGTAGCTGAGGTTGAGAATCAGAAAGAGAAGAATTTAAAAACTCTTCGCACTGACCGAGGACGCGAATATTTGTCAGATCACTTCAAGAAGTTTTGTGAGGAAAAAGGGATACGCAGGCAACTTACTATTCCTAATACTCCACAACAAAATGGCGTTGCGAAAAGAAGGAATAGAACATTGTTAGACATGGTTAGGTCTATGATGGCGCAAGCAAACCTCCTAATATCTTTTTGGGGGATGCTCTTTTGACTGCAGCCTATATACTTAATCGAGTGCCTTCACAATCAGTCAAATCCACCCCATATGAGCTTTGGAATGGCCAAAAGCCAAATTTGGATAACTTGCGCCCATGGGGCTCAGCAGGTTATGTTCACAGTACTTCTCATAAGTATGGGAAACTAGGGCCTAGAGCTAAAAAGAGTATCTTCTTGAGGTATTCTGAAAACTCTAAAGGCTATGTGATGTATGGTGAACATCCAAATGGTGAAAAGACTGAAATAGAGTCTCGTGATGTCGATTTCATAGAGAATGATTTTCCTAGCATTGGAGACGCAAGTAAGAATCTTGACCTCTATGAGTTAGAGGAAGTTGAAGCCACTTTACCATCTCCAAGTGAAGGTGGGGGATTAGTTCCTCATCCTGTTGTCGCTGAAGATAGTATAAGTGATCTTCAACCTAGTGGGAGCATCCTAGACAGTGGGAGCACACCATCAGGACCATCAGGTCAACAAGATTCTCAACTGCGTAGAGGTGCACGAGGAAGAGTTCCACGTCGTCGTTTTGAGATTGACGGTGAAATTCTTATGTGCACTCCAACTGATGAAGATGAGCCCACTTATATGGAAGAAGCCTTATCTTCACCTGCTAGTAATGAGTGGATGGCTACAATGAAAGATGAGTTAAGCTCAATGGAGAAGAATCAGGTCTGGGAGTTGGTTGACCTTCCGCCAGGGCACAAGACTGTTGGAAACAAGTGGGTTTTAAAAGTCAAGTGCAAGGCAGACGGGTCAATTGACAAGTATAAGGCACGTCTTGTGGCGAAAGGCTATACCCAACTGCGGGGTGTGGACAGATTTGCTTCAATTTGCCTGATCCTAGCTATTGTCGCCCAGCAGGATTTAGAACTTTTTCATATGGATGTTAAGACTGCGTTTCTCAATGGAGAACTAGACGAAGAGATTTATATGGCTCAACCTGAGGGTTTTGAAGTCAAGGGACATGAGCGCAAAGTTTGCCGGCTCAAACGTTCTATATATGGTCTCAAACAATCGTCTAGGCAGTGGTACTTTAGGTTTCATCATGCCATTACCTCTATAGGTTTTGAAATGATTGAACAAGACCATTGCGTTTACGTAAAACGATCCAAGAAAAATATTCTGATCCTTTCTTTGTATGTGGATGACATTCTTTTAGCTGGGAATGACATGAGTTCCATTGTCGCCACTAAGCAGTGGTTGTCCTCAACTTTTGAGATGAAGGACATGGGAGAAGCTAATTATGTGCTCGGGGTTAAAATCATACGTGATCGTCCAAAGAGACTTCTCGGTTTGTCTCAAGAGACATATATCAAGAAGGTCATTGAACGATTTCGTATGCATAACTCAAAACCCATAGACACTCCAATGGACAAGGCGTGTACTTTAACAACAGACCAATGCCCAAAGAATGATGAGGAAAAGAATCGGATGTCCAAAGTGCCTTACGCGGCTGCAGTTGGGAGTCTGATGTACGCTATGTTGTGTACGCGTCCAGACATCTGCTTTGCCGTTGGAATGGTGAGTCGTTATCAGAGTAATCCTGGACCCGCTCATTGGAATGCGGTGAAGAGGATTCTTCGATACTTACGTGGAACCGCTGATCTCGTCCTGTGTTATCATGGTGGAGACTTGAGATTGAGAGTATACAGCGATGCTGATTGGGGCGCTGATCCACTTCAGGTGGAGCTATCTCTTGGTACAGCAAGAAAAAGTCTTGCATCGCCCTATCCACGATAGAGTCGGAGTATGTTGCTTGTTCAGCAGCAGTCCAGGAAACTGTTTGGTTGAGGTCATTCTTACAGGCTCTAGGGGTTACAGCTCATGCAGATGAGTCTGTCATTGTTCACTGTGTCAATACAGCTACCCTAGATTTTGTAACGGACCCCAAATATCAAACACATAGGCCTTCGTTATCACTTCATTAGAACTTTAGTTGCGCAAGGAGAGGTGACCATGAAGCATATACCTACTGGCAGAATGGTGGCTGATCCTTTGACCAAGCCTATTGCTAGAGATGTTTTCCTTTCTCACATTAGGAGTATGGGACTACGTAGGTTTTGATATGTTTATGGCATCTTATGTACTTGACATTATTTATTACATTAAATTTTCATTCCTTGATTTGAGTTTATTATGGAATGAATGAATAATCTTTGTGATTACATATACATCCTTATTGAGAGTGTCACCAGGCTCGAATTGACCCACTCACACGGGTAATTCACCTTGGCGCTAAGATAGCGAGCAAGATGAGACATAATTGTCTTAAGCGCCAAGTGGGCGAATAAGATGATACAGCTTATAAAGCAAACATGTCGCCTTAGTTGGAGCTAAGATGAGACCTAAAAATGTAGGTCGATCATAGAGTATCTCCACAACTCTATGTAGCCTGTTTACAGCCGAATGTGAGATTTCAGGCAGGCACTATGAGAGTGACTGGGCTGAAAAACTCAGGTTAGGCGCTTGTACAGCGACTAGACTTAGATTCGTATGGCGTATTTTATTATACATTTATGTGACACGCCCTTGCGGGTTACGCCATAGCATGCAAATCATACTGCATGTGCTAAATGCAGACCGACAGTGGGAGTGACGAATGAATCCCTGCTTCGTCACTGTGTGAGCCACTTGGATCGAAATATTTGATCCTATATGGTACCCTTTTCACCTTAGACTATGTCATGAAGAGGATACTCAATGTCGCTACTTTAGCATGTACCCTTGGATCATGGATGATGCGGTCTCGCGGGGCATGTCTAGGAAAGCGGTTGGGTCTAATTGGAATGACATGAGGGCTTTGGGAAGAAAGTTCAATATTACATCATGTTGTGTGATTCATAGCCCGGGCGACTTTGTCGATTTTCGTTTCGATATGAGTCATGAATACATAACATATGAGAGGTTTAACACTGCTCACTATGAGGGATTTGAGAGTGTTTAATCTGGTGTAGTTGAACTATCTGGGGTACATACGAGATTTTTTGGAGTGATGTATTGTGTTAGTTTGGTGATAACTTAATACAATACTCCTCAACTGGACATCCTTTCTCGTAGGTCGCACGTTCCATTTCCTGTATGAGGAGATGAGTGGACGAGAGATAAAGAGGGACTGTACGATTTATTTGCCCTGTGTGTGGGCGAGTGGGAGCTGTTAATAAATTGGGTCAGTGGACCCATTATCCGCCCACTAACAGATAATGTGTATTTGTTAGTTTGGATAAATACAGTTATTTAGAGAATATTTATCTCTTAAGTGTTTGAGATAAATACAATCTTTATCTCCTAAGAGTTGGAGGTAAAGCCAGTCTCTAATTGTATCTCTATATAAAGGCTAGAGATATCCCAATAAATTATAAGTCAATAGTAATAACCCTCTCTATAGCACTCTCTCTAGAGCAATCACCAAGCTCTAGGATTTGGTTCGTGGACGAAGAACTCGACTCTAGTAGCCGTTTTCGTACCTGCGAAAAAGATCAAGCGTGTTGGAGGCTCGTAACAACAAGGATCCTACGTCGGAATGTTCGGAGACTTCGTACGGTATGTTTTCGAACCCATTACATGTTACGTGGTAGCACAATAATTGTTGTAATCGATTCAACAAAAACAACAGAGCAAAGCGTTCTCGGACTCTCAGCCTTAACTTTTTTATATGCCTCGGGGGACTGCCAATGGGATTTGTAATGGCCACACTTCAAAACAGGCACACATACCTCTTCGTAAATTCTCCGAAGAGAACATGCACATTTTACTCCTTCTTGTACTTGCCATGTAGGATGACCCCTTCCGACAGTTTGATCAATATCTACCGTCTCCAAACAATGAAGGAGAACTGAAACCGAATCTTCAAGTAGAGCAATGCACTGCTGGCTCTCCCTACAAACGACACAAAGGTTAGTATAGTAAATTTTCTGTCTAGATAAGGCATGCCTGTGGTTAGACAGAAGTAGTAGAGAGGAAATATACCTTTTGTGATGCTTAAGAACAGTAAACAACAGTCGACAACATGCAGCATATAGGTCCATCGAAAATTGTCTATGAAAAATCTCTGAGAACTTCAATGAATTGAATTTAGTAGCAGCATCGGAAATTCCAAGCTCGAGAAAATTTTGAAAAAGTGCTGCAGGCATACGCAAGGACTGGGCAACATAGCTGGTGTCCCATTGGAAGAAAGCATGTTTTCCACAAACTCTGGTCAGTACCTCAACGCACATGAGAGTGATGGATCCTGGATCAGGATCAGCATCACCTCTACAAAGGCTAACATTATGGCAAAAGATTTTCGGACCCTGCAAATGGAGAATTATGTTGAACAGACAAGCGACTAAACTCTGGATGTGTCTATCAACCACACTCAAGCGTTTGCGTCCTACAAAGCAAATCAATTATTAGATACTAAACAAAGATGCAAAAGACGCAACTCTGATGGTTTTAGTATCACGTGATGGAGAACCAGTGTTAAACTTAGATATTACACAAATAATAGTTGGAGAAATTCAGCTGGTAGAGTTCACCCCATCCCTTAAAATTCAATAGAGGCAAAAAACTTCTCCTAGTTTGAGACATTAAGAATTGAACCTTTAGCAACCTTAAGTGTTGATTCCTAAAGCTTTTGAAATTAGAGGCCTTTGGCGCAACAAAAGGTCGCTAAAGGTCAGGGTCGCCCAATACATTGGGTGGCTCAGTAAAACCTTTTGACATTCGAGAGCCTAAACTGCAAGCTGTCCAGATAACAATCTTTGTATGCCCAAAAGAACAAAATAATCCCTACAAGTCTGATTTGCTGAAAGTTGTACTCTACATGCAATCAGGAAAAATCAAATATTTTTAACAGCTATGAAGAGAAATGGTATATCACAACAAAGACAGTGATAGAGAATATTTATCAGGTTCAGAAAAAGAAAAGCGGGGAGGGCGGCGGGGACCGAAAAAGTATGATTTTGTATGAGTACTTAAAACTTACCTTCAACAAATTCAAGGACCAAGTCCAAGCAGTCAATGCCAGCTGCAACAATTTTGGAAACCTTTCCTCCATCTGAACCTCCAGTACAGATGTCATAGTTTGTTGTGCAGCCATCACTAACACCAACTAGTGCTCGCTCTACAGCCTGAACAGCAGATAATAAATGCAACTCTGATGGTTTCTTGATATAAACTGTGCATGACCTCCTCAACCTAGCTTTAAATTCATTCAAGCAGTATACCCCATGAGAAAGAGTGGACTCAGATAATTTCATCTCACGACCTAGTGTCTTGATACTTGAATCAGTCTCATGAGATGCTAGAGTAGCTCCCTTGCCCTGTAAGGCAATGCATATTCCTATGGCTATCAAGTGTAAGTTTATCATCTTGACATACAAATTTCTTGATAAGTTAGGATTCATTAGAGGAAAATGATTCCCTATCTCTTCCAGAAACATTACAATACCATCCATCCAAACAAAAGAAAATGGTTGGGGCACCTCAACCTTGTCCACGAAAGCCGATAAAAGACATTCCGAAATGCCTATAAGAATAGGAACCAGGCTCGATAAAAAGGAAGCGGAGTTGAAATGCAAATTTAGTCTGAGAATTGCTGAAGATGCAATAAATAGCTGTCTGAGGAAAACTGCTGCTTCAAAGATGTTCACCTCTCAAAAAGCCCCGCAGGAGAGCCATCTTTATACATTGCCGATCAAACAACTCAACCTTCGCAAAGATATCGTCAGGAAATGCATTGTCTGAACGAAACCTTTTCCTCCTTACACGTTTACTGGAGTTGTCCCTTACGTCAAGTGGACCCTCAGGTGAAGAGCCCTTCACCCCCACAAAGTTGCCATTGAACTCTAACAAGGGAAGAGCTTGAGCTTCTGACAAACTTTGGGGCAGTGTAAAATCATCAAGGAACAAGCCACACAAGAAATTACTAACAAATTTTGCAAATGTATCGATGCAAAGATTTACTTTGCAAATAGGTTCAAACTTACAATTAAATGATTTTATCTTCAAATCACGACTTTCTGCATCTAACTGGTTCAGAGCGGATGATAGGCCCCATAAAAGGCCCTGAAAGCAAGAAATAACAGAAGATAATTTTTTACATCCGTGAATACCATCAGAAACTTGGACTTCCTCCAAAGGGATGAGTAACTTCTGCGTCTGCTCCCTTAGAGTCTCAGCTAATTGAAACACACCCTCCCATGCATCAATACTATCTTCTGAGGAAATTAAACATGGATCCACCTCCGTCAAGTCACCTTTTTTGTGAAAAACAGGAACGTTGGGCTTTTCTCCAGTATATTTTACAAAGCGAGTTGCATGTAAAAACCGATCTCTGCTTAATGTCAAAAAGACATAGGAGGTGTGATCAATTAACGAAAAGGTCATATCTTTCACTTGGCTGGGACCATCTTCTGTATATGCATGTTGAAGTTCAATAACTGCAGATAATGATTTCAACAGCCACAAAACACTAAACGAACTCCTAAAGACTGTTGAAGCATGTGGGGATTTCCTAGCTTCCATCCTCTCATCTGAAGCTGCCATTAACAGGTTTTTGAGGCCCTCCGACATGACATTAACAATCTGAAGAGCTCACGGTGGTCAGGCGAACATATTGCACCCTGACAATCCAATAAACTCCCAACTACAGACCTGAAACATACAAGTCCACTTGCACATTAGAAAAACTTGAATACTTGGGTAGAAATACACATAGTCAAATAGATGCTTATCATGTATAAAAACAGTTGCAGTGGAAATCACAATGAAAGAAGTTTTTGTATCCAAATTATTAGTGAATTACTTGAACCGCTTAAGATAATGAAAGCAATATAATTTTGTAAACTATCTAACAACACAATCCCTCATTGATTAAAGATCCTTGATGAGTGAGCTAATATGGCCACAAATAGCATATCAGCAGGAAACTGGCAAATGGCATATTTAATATGCTTGCTCGCTTCACGTACAATTTAATAACTTTCTCTAACGGTAGTTGTAGCTGAGGATAATCACTCCCGCCTTTAGCTAAGTTAAAGGCAGGGGACGGGAAAGAAGTGTTCAATGCTACTATATATCGATTTAAGTCAACATACACATAAATGGCAAAGAGTAAGGTTAACTCGAGTGTCAAAGAGTATGAGGCCCTGTGGTCAAACCCCAGGGACAATTATTAGAACTATATCCTAGAAGTTTATCAGCTTCCGAATCCTCGCCTTAGATTCAACTACATTTTTCAGTCGCCTACTTCACAACTTTAAAGACATCCACACATGAAAAGATCCTCTGTGATTCCACACAGCTCAAAACAGCTGACCTGAATAAATTCAGCTTCTTATTTTTTTTTTTGTGGAGCTCACAAAGAATCCAACCTGACATCTCAAAGGCTATGTTACATGAAGTCTTCAAAATGCACGAAGTACCCGTGTCGAACACTCGACACTTGGGTATATCATATATGTCTGACACATGTCATACGGTACATCACTAAGAACACTATCTTGTGGTGTTTTTCTTTGTTCTTTATTGCTTCGAGATGATACAAGTTTAAAGTAAAACAATTGTGCATCACATAAAACACCATGTTAGTTGAGGAACAACGAAAAAATAACAATCAATAGGAATATTTTGATGTGCCCCCCCCCCCCCCCCCCCCCCGCGTCCTGGATTTTGAAAATTAGACGATCCGAAACTTGGACACGTACCCGACTTGGATACTCATACCGAGTATAGCTCAAAGGGCAATGCAGCTATTACTTTCATCTAGCTAGTTTCCTTCTTTGGCAGGAGACAAAATTTGAAAAGCATGGACTAAATTCTTCTTTGGGAAAGGCCTTAAGGATGGCAAATTTGCATCGCCATTAAGATGAAAAAGAGTCCCTCCCTCTGGCTCTGTTTCTAAGCCTATAGGGGGGCAGGATATGTATGTCGATGGTTGGTAATCTGTGGTGATGGAGACTTGGGTGCTCGGAGCTTAAAACAGAGAACCCAGCTGGTGAAAAGTGTGTAATCCAAGAAATTCCAACTTTCTTTCTGCATCAACTCTAAAAGGATTGAAAATGTCATGCATTACTCCAGCGTCACTAAAGGACTGATTAAGGTATCATGGAACTTGCATCTATGGTTTTGCAAGCTTGTATCCAGCTTCCATCATATTGGTGAGCACCTTTGGTTTGTCTCTTCACATGCAACTAGGGGCTCGCACATGAGGAGAAGTGTTTAAGCATGGTATTCATTTCTAGGACCATAATCTACGAGCTTAAGCTTCTGGAGTAAATGGTAACTTGACAAACAACATTTGAAAATATCTTATGAAACAATAATCGTTATCCGCTTTCTATATTTCCCCGCAAATATTTGCCATTAGCATCAACTAAGTATATGGAAAAATCATGGATGAATCCTTAGAGCATGTTAAGGATGCTATAATAGATGGCAAGTAAATATGTAACGACTGTGTTCAATGGAAGAATAGGTACCTTTCAAGGTTAAGAATACAGGTTGCATAAATCGTAATTGATTGTGAAGTTTGATATCCCTTCGGTATCCAAGACAGAAAGTTGAGCAAATTCTGACAAGAAGTAAATTCCACAATAACTGAAGGGAAGAATTTTTGTTCCATGCAAGGTTTCATGTCTATCTTCTTAAAAGAGTTGGTAATCTGCTCCGTTCCACAAGAACCGTCATGCAAAACATCATTATTGTCTGAAACAGTAATTGATCTATTTGTGAGTGCATTCAAGACCTCTGACCAATTCGGCGGTGAACTCAAATCAACCTTTCCAGCATTACCAGATGTTGCTGACACTCGATATCCAAAGCCAACTGGATATCGAGTGTCAGCAACATCTGGTAATTGTCTCTGCTATTAATGACTGGTCTGGCAAATCAACCATAGAAAAGCCAAGGGCACCATACGAGAACATCATGAGCCATAAGCTTTCTAGATCATTTCCAAGAATTTCATACTCGATATCCATAAGGTACCGTAGAGAGATGATGAGTTCTTTGGCTATTACATTCAACGACTCCTTATTCTTTCCCCTTTCTAATCCACAATTTTTTGGAATTACTTGACTTATACTTGCAGAAAATGACATAAGCTTATCATAAAAGATCATCAGAAAATTAACACAAGCTCCTTCGGTGGAATCGTCTGTTCGTATATATATATTTTCACGCATAAAACAACCAAGTAATTTGTTGAATGACTTGAGTGTGCAATGGACATCCAACAACATAGGTCCAACTTGTAGGTCAGCTTGAAGATAAGCATCCATTTCTAATAAGAGAGGTTCCATTATTTGTACAAAAAAATCAAACACTGACTTCCGTGTTTCTGCATTTAAACCACTTGAGCAATGTCTCTTGCCCGTATCTACACCATTGCTTCCTATCGAGTTCTTAAACACATGCCCGGTAAGATCATCTTCCAAGTGTTTATCACATCCTCCTGCTCTAACCGAAACTCCCTTATGCTCTCTAACGCAATCAACATACAGCCGAAACAGCTCTCCTACACCACCTAATGATAATGCATTCTTCCCAGCCATAATCTTTTCAAGCTTATCAAATAGGTGCCTGTCATAACTTTTAGCAACCATGTTGAAGTCTTTTACTTTTCCTTCATCTGCAGTTTTATACTCTGTAGGGTCGTAAATCCATCAATGTGAACTGAATGGAACAATCCTAGCGATAAAACGTCTTCTACCAACTTCAACAAATTTCTTGTCCGTCCAGGATTGCTGCCATAAAGGCGTAATAGATCCATCAACTGCAACAGAGGTTCAAGAAGCTTATTAATGAAACCACGAAAGCCATCTTTTCGAGCTGGATGGACCCTCAGAAACTTGGTGAATGGCTCAAGCACAGCACAAGAAAACTGCATGGCAAAGATGCCCGCCTTGCCACCGTCCAGCTTGTCGACTACAACTTTCTGAAGAAGCTCAAGCACCGACTCAACAGTCAAAACCCATAGATCCAAATTTTCATTTGAAATCCCTTCGTGGCATGAGAACACGAACGAAATGCAATTAAGCACAGTAGTGTACAACTCGAGCTTTTCACCACCCAAATTTCTGGCTTCCGGGTGTGCAGATGCAGCAGTAAGTTCGGACCATATATCCCTCGCAATGCAGTTAATAACACGCAAGAAATCCCGTGAGAAGCTCAATGAAACGTGCCATTTCAAAGACTCCTCCAAACAGAACTTGAAAATCTCCCAGCACTTGTAGTCTAAGCATGACCTGGCGGTTTCAGACAGTCCTTCGACCCTTATTTCCTTCTCTGAAGATATCAACAATGACTGCACCCAGTTGTTGAGGAAAAGAATCACGCGCGAAATGCTAACCGTCTCCTTTTCTTGACTGGTGTCGTCCGCTTCTTTACCAAGTTCTGATTTCACGTAATCATGTGCCAATTCAACCTTTCTGCATCGCAAATTCACTTAATAAACAACCAACAAACCAGCCAGAATTATGCAACGAAACTAAGTCATGCATGGCATCACATTCCACAGTACTTAAACAAAAAACATATCAAAAGCAACCTATAGTCTAGAATCAGAAAGCGGGTAGAGGCGTTATGTTTTGTTCTTTTTAATTGCTTTACTTCCTAAAACATTCTAAGCTGCCCAAAGGCCAAAGGAAGCCTGAATGTCCAATGCCCAATTCAATTGGAAACTCAATTTGGTCTCCAGTAGCCTGAATGCACAATACCAAATTCAATAACACCCAACGCGAAGTTGTGTGCGCGATAGAGGGACAGAGAGGGAGTCTAACATTGGAAGTTGAACATGCTTGTTCTGGAGTGGCAAAACCAACTGTAGATTCCTCCAGGGTGAGGAACCTTGAAGCTCCAATTTGCGTGTTTGGCTCACTTCTTTATCATCCTTTGGGTCTTCAATAAGAGGGCCTTTCGACTTGGACCGTCGCTTTTGCTGTTCATGTTCTTCGACAGTTGTTGCAGTTACTTTCCTCTTTTTCTTGTTGCTCTTCGTTGCCTTTTGCTTTGGTTTGCAATCAGAATCAGCCATCTAGGGTTCTTGATAGGGTTCTAGGAAATTGATAGGGAGAAGGGGTTTTGCAAAATTGTAGGGTTTTAGCCGTTTAACTGTTTTCTTACCAAAACAGTGGGGTGGGGACGGCTGTAGAAGTAAGAATGGATAATAATATATATAATTGCTGGTTTTGTTGTCTTTCTCCTTTTTGCGATATATGAGATAGAAAAATAATGATCATTTATTTTTTGGGTGATGATCGTACTTTTGTAAAAGTAAGACAATCAAAATTTTGACTCTTGCAAATATCTTATAAAATATTTATTATTTTTAAGCGCAATAAAAAAAAGTACCTTTTAATTGTTAAATTTAGATAGATGTTATTCACATAACTGTTAATTCACGATTTCTTTTGTATCTTTCGGTTGAATTTTTTTTAATTTTGGGAATATTGAAGGAACGGACTAGTATTATAATAAGCTTGCAATTTTATACGACGTAATCTTACTTTAGGAGGTTTGGTGATAATACGGTCCTAATAGATATGTAATAAATTGTGAATCTAACTTGATTCGTTAATTGTTCATATGATCCAAAGGTAGGAGCATAAGATCCTATAAATGGTTAAGATTGCCACGTGCACCACCATCGTTGCCCATTCACCAGCCTACCACCACTTATCAGAGCATGTACGATGGTTGTTTATGATGGGTGGTGGTGCATGGTGGTTATGGTGGCGCAAGACATAAGCACTCTAAATCTAATCTAATATATATATATATATATATATATATATATATATATATGGGGCGGATCCACATCTACAGGTGGAAAAATAATAATTTTTCCACCGAACCGCAGGTAAGAGCAGCGGTTGGCTACGTGGACGAAAAAGACCAAAAAGAACCAAAATTGCACGAGAAATTCACCAAAATATCACGAGAAAATGAAAATCTCGCGAGAAAATAGGCATTAAATGCCCAACCGCATGTGGGGGTTGCGGAATGCCCAACCGCATGTGGGGGTTGCGGAATGCCAACCGCAACTCCCACACGCGGTTGGGAAGTTGCATTTTTTTTAAAAAAAGGACACATATATATTATAATAATAATAAAAAGGACATTTAAGGACACATATATATTATAATAATAATAAAAAGGACATGAAGGACAATGGAGAAAACCCCAACCGCCACACTTAGCGGCGGTTGGTATCATTGCAAATTTTTTTTTTCTGTCGCTAAAAGTGAAAACTTAATTAGACAGTTTTTCACGAATTTATAAAAAATAGTTAGAGCTAGATTTTGTCAAATTGCAAAACAAAGACCGTAGTTATTTTTAAAAGATCTATATCAGGGAAAAATTTCAGATTTTTCCAAAAACTAGAAAGGGGTTAACTGAAACGGAGAACCTTGTAACTTTGTAGTATAATTTAAAATATCAAGCTAGCGCGATTTGGTGCGAAACTTTTATGAGAACCCTAGGATGTTAGGAAGTTCCATTTTCCAGGATTTCGGGCCATTCCGAAGTCGTTAGCTAATTGTTTGGCCGAACGGGCTAATTTTTTTAGGTCCATTTCCCAAAAAATTGCACCGTTCAGCTAAAAAATTAGCTAACAATTTCAGAATGACCCAAAATCCTGGAAAATGGAACTTCCCAACATCCTAGGGTTCTCATAAAAGTTTCACATGAAATCGCGCTAGCTTGATATTTTAAATTATACTGTAAAGTTACAAGGTTCCCCGTTTCAGTTAACCCCTTTCCAGTTTTTGGAAAAATCTGAAATTTTTCCATGATATAGATATTTTAAAAATAACTATGGTCTCTTTTTTGCAATTTGGCAAAATCTAGCTCTAGCTATTTTTTTATAAATTCGTTAAAAACTATCTAATTAAGTTTTCACATTTAGCGAAAGAAAAAAAAATTTTGCAATGATACCAACCGCCACTAAGTGTGGCGGTTGGGTTTTTTTCATTGTCCTTCATGTCCTTTTTATTATTATTATAATATCCTTTCATGTCCTTTTTATTATTATTACATATATATGTCCTTTTTTAAAAAAAAATGCAACAACCGCAACAAAGTGTTGCGGTTGGGTTTTTTGGCAAATAATGGGCTTTTTCCCTTCAGTAAAATAGAATAAAACCAACCGCAACAAAGTGTTGCGGTTGGAATTATTCTCCAAAATCCACCAAAGTTGACCACCAAAGTACAAAAAAGTACAAAAAGTCCACAAAGCCGCAATTGTTGACCACAAAATACCAAACAATTCTCCCAAGCCAACCGCAACGTTGTGGTTGCCCCCCCCCCCCCCCTTGGTGGCCACCCCTCCCCACCCCCCCCCAATTTATACCCCCCCCCCCGAATTTATAAAAAATAGCTAGAGCTAGATTTTGCCAAAGTGCAAAAGAAAGACCCTAGTTATTTTTAAAAGATCTATATCAGGGAAACATTTCAGATTTTTCCAAAGAGTGCAAAGGGGTTAACTGATACGGGGATCTTTGTAACTTTGCAGTGTAATTTAAAATATCAAACTAGCGCGATTTCGTGCGAAACTTTTATGAGAACCCTAGGATGTTGGGAAGTTCCATTCCCCAGGAATTTGGGCCATTCCGAAGTCGTTAGCTATTTTTTTGGCAGAACGCCCTTTTAAGCACTCGATCTGGACACCGGTTCGGGATTTTTCGGCGAAAAGTCTGCTTTCTAGATCAAGAATGAATTCAGGAAGCCTAAAATAGCGTTTCAAAGCACTTTTGAGATTTTCTGATGCCAGGGGCATTTTCGTAATTTGCCACCCCGAGAAGGGTATTTTGGTAATTTGCCACTCCTGACGCGTACGACTCTCAGCCCTAGAGGGAATTTTGGGAGCCGTCTAGTCGCTTGCCTCATGACGCGTACGACTCTTTGCCCCAGAGTGGTGTGGGAGCTGTCTAGTCGCTTGCCTCCTAACGCGTACAACTCTCAGTCCCAGAGGGAATTTTGGGAGCCGTCTATTCGCTTGCCTCCTGACGCGTACGACTCTCAGCCCCAGAGTAAGGTGTGGGACCTAGACGGAAGCTGGCACAGATGTATGATAGCCTAAGGGAGGACGGACCTAGACGGAAGCTGGCACAGATCTACAGCGAGTACTTCACTGCAGTGGTTAGGTTTTTTATTTTTTAACCTTGGCTCATAGTATATTCTTCTTGTTACATAGGCTTGATGACCTTTTTTATTGTTGGATGCAGACTACTATCCTCTCGCTAGCGTGCCAAGATTATTCGGGTGAGACCATCACCAGGAATTCGACGGTAGAGCCTTGGACGGTCGCGATGATACAGGACCGACCAAAGCAATATAACAGTCACGATTGCGGGATTTACGTCCTCAAGTACATGGACTACATTGCTCGCTCGGAGGTGCTCAAATATACGTCGTGGACTAGGAAGGATGCCTTGACGTTGAGGTATAGGATAGCCTGGAAGCTGGAAAAAATGAATATCCTAACTAGCGTGGCTAAGGTGCAATGAGCAAAGAACATTGAAAAAAAATGTACATAATTTTTCGCAAGCATTGAATTTGGCGCTAAAGTGTGTGCAAATAGGCCCTTCATAGGAAAACCCAAAAAATAACGTGGCTCCTTTTTCGCCAAAATACATAAGAACGGGCTAACTAGCGTGCCCGAGGTGCAATGAGTGACAAAAAAAAGTGACAAAAAAAATTACAACTTTTTTCGCAAGCTATGAATTGTGCCCTAAAGTGTGCCCGAATAGGCCCTTCATAGGAAAACCCAAAAAATAATGTGTCTCATTTTTCGCCGAAATTCTTACAAATGGGCTAACTAGCGTGCCTGAGGTGCAATGAGCGAAAAAAAAAGTGATAAAAAAAATTTACAACTTTTTTTGGAAGCTATAAATTTGACGCTAAAGTGTGCCCGAATAGGCCCTTCCTAGGAAAACTCAAAAAATAATATTCGGGCATTTTGAGGCTGTAAGGAGTCCGCTGCGGAGTGGTTGATGTGTGTCGCGTGAATTTTCTAAAAGAGCGGATGTGTAGACGCAACCGGGCCGTGGTGACACCAGTCGTTTTCTGCAAAAAACACCAGTCGGTTTCTGCAAATGTGCTCGTCAGATTGTGCGAATGCGCAAGTCAATTTATGCAGAACTTACGGGGCGGAGCCCCGCTCTATTTCTTCTCCGAAATAACCACTACATACGTGGGATGCCCTTGTGGGAACCATGCAAACACATTGCCCTTACACGATTGGGATCATTGCGGGCTGTCAGTATCCCCCGCTTTGATGGGAACTCGGTTTATAGCGTTTCGTCACCTCTCCGCTAGGGCGCATCTTATCGGCCCGGACCCTCGTGGTTGTTGAGGCTGTAAGGAGTCCGCTGCGGAGTGGTTGATGTGTGTAGCGTGAATTTTCTAAAACAGCGGATGTGTAGACGCAACCGGGCCGTGGTGACACCAGTCGTTTTCTGCAAAAACACCAGTCTTTTTCTGCAAAAACACCAGTCGTTTTCTGCAAATGTGCTCGTCAGATTGTGCGAATGCGCAAGTCAATTTATGCAGAATATACGGGGCGGAGCCCCGCTCTATTTCTTCTCCTAAATAACCACTACATACGTGGGATGCCCTTGCGGGAACCATGCAAACACATTGCCCTTACACGGTTGGGAACATTGCGGGCTGTCAATATCCCCCGCTTTGATGGGAACTCGGTTTATAGCGTTTCGTCACCTCTCCGCTAGGGCGCATCTTATCGGCCCGGACCCTCGTGGTTGTTGAGGCTGTAAGGAGTCCGCTGTGGAGTGGTTGATGTGTGTCGCATGAATTTTCTAAAAGAGCGGATGTGTAGAGTGACAAAAAAAAAATTGGGCCCTAAAGTGTGCCCGAATAGGTCCTTCCTAGGAAAACCCAAAAAATAATATGTCTCGTTTTTCGCCAAAATTCTTACAAATGGGCTAACTAGCGTGCCTGAGGTGCAATAAGCGAAAAAAAAGTGACAAAAAAAATTACAACTTTTTTCGGAAGCTATCAATTAGGCCCTAAAGTGTGCCCGAATAGGCCCTTCCTAGGAAAACCCAAAAAATAAAGTGTCTCGTTTTTCGCCGAAATTCTTACAAATCGGCTAACTAGCGTGCCTGAGGTGCAATGAGCGAAAAAAACGTGACAAAAAAATTACAACTTTTTTCGGAAGCTATCAATTGGGCCCTAAAGTGTGCCCGAAAACGGAGTTACCAAAAATATCAATAATCCACAAACCAAATCAAAAATTTAAATAAAAGTTCAATTTATACAACTGAAACATTAACTCTAAAACTCTTCCTCATCATCGTCCTCCTCGACCATACTGTCAGGTTCGATACCTAACACTTTATAATGGTTTCTCTTGTCATGATCAGTCACTTATTACACTACGCACACTTTATAATGGTTTCTCTTGTCATGATCAGTCACTTATTACACTACGCACACTTTATAATGGTTTCTCTTGTCATCTTTCAACTTCGTCCAGTATTTGAAAAACTTGACCAACGTAAGGTAGATCAGAACCTTAACAAAAATTATTTCCTCCAGTTGCATCCATATTTATACTGAAATCTAAAAAATAAAAATTATATCATTCTCAACAAGTCATAGAATTAAATAAAAGAAGAATAAAATTTATTTAAACGTAATTGTTGGAAATTTTGTATAATGTAAAATTAGCAAAATAGCCCACGAATACGAAGGCAAATTACCGAAATGCCCCCGGGGGTTCATTATCACCCTAACGCCCCAAATCAGCTTCAAAACAACCTTTCAGGTGCTTTGCTTACATTTCTCGACTAAGAAGTCCGTTCAAAAACTTAACGCTGCAAAATTACGAAAATACCCCTATCGGGGATGCGAATTACTAAAATGCCCCCTGGCATCAAAAAATCTGAAAAGTGCTTTGAAACGGGATTTTAAGCTTCCTGAATTCACTCTTTAAAATAACTTTTCAGGTGTCTCACACCCTTTCATGAACTAAAAGTTATTTTAAGCACAAATTTGTGTAATGTAAAATTAGCAAAATAGCCCCCGATGAGCGGCAAATTACCGAAATTCCCCCGGGGGTTCATTATCACCCCAACGCCCCATATAGCGGCTACACCACCGGCAGTCTCAAAACCGCTTTGCTTACTACTTAAAAAATGTATCACATCATTTATATACCAAATATTTCCTCCGAAGATTTTAAATGGGACGCGTTAACAAAAATTGCCCCGCTACGTATGCAAAACACCCCCTGGCAGCCATCGCCCCAACAAACATCTCAGAACAACTGGAACAAAATAACTTTCCGGGTGTCTTACACCCCTATCCTATAACTAAAAATCATTCGGGAAATTTTTCAAGCTGGTTCAGTTAGCAAAATAGCCCCCGATGAGCGATAAATTACCGAAATGCCCCCGGGGGTTCATTGTCACCCTAACGCCCATCAAACCAGCTTCAAAACAACCTTTCAGATGTTTTACTTACATTTCTGGACTGAAAAACTTGACACCGTAAAATTACCAAAACACCCCTCGCGGGGTGGCAAATTACCAAAATGCCCCCTGGCATGAGAAAATATCAAAAGTACTCTAAAAAGCTATTTTAAAGCTTCCTGAGTTCATTCTTGATCTAAAAAGTATTTTACGGATTTTTCGCCTAAAAATTCCCAACCGGTGTCCGAATCGAGCGCTTAAAAGCCCGTTCGGCCAAAAAATTAGCTAACGGCTTCGGAATGGCCCGAATTCCTGGGGAATGGAACTTCCCAACATCCTAGGGTTCTCATAAAAGTTTCGCGCGAAATCGCGCTGGCTTGATATTTTAAATTACACTGCAAAGTTACAAGGTTGCGCGTATCAGTTAACTCCTTTCCAGTCTTTGGAAAAATCTGAAATTTTTACCTGATACAGATCTTTTGAAAATAACTAGGGTCTCTGTTTCGTACTTTGGCAAAATCTAGCTCTAGCTATTTTTCATAAATTCGTGAAAAAATTGTCTAATTAAGTTTTTACCTTTAGCGACAATTACGCCCCGCAATCAGCTGCAAAACAACATTTCAGGCGTTTTACTTACATTTCTGGACTTAAAAGTCCGTTGAAAAACTTTTTCTGAAAAATTACCAAAATACCCCTCGCGGGGTGGCAAATTACCAAAATGTCCCCTGGCATGAGAAAATATCAAAAGTGCTTTAAAAAACTATTTTAAAGCTTCCTGAGTTCATTCTTGATCTAAAAAGTATTTTACGAATTTTTCGCCTAAAAATCCCGAACCGGTGTCCGGATCGAGCGCTTAAAAGCCCGTTCGGCCAAAAAATTAGCTAACGGCTTCAGAATGGCCCGAATTCCTTGGGAATGGAACTTCCCAACACCCTAGGGTTCTCATAAAAGTTTCGCACGAAATCGCGCTGGCTTGATATTTTAAATTACACTGCAAAGTTACAAGGTTGCGCGTATCAGTTAACTCCTTTCCAGTCTTTGGAAAACTCTGAAATTTTTACCTGATACATATCTTTTGAAAATAACTAGGGTCTCTGTTTTGCACTTTGGCAAAATCTAGCTCTAGCTATTTTTTATAAATTCGTGAAAAATTCTATTTTTGACGCCCAAAAAAATCGCTATTTTGGAGAATAATTCCAACCGCAACACTTAGTTGCGGTTGGTTTTATTCTATTTTACTGAAGGGAAAAAGCCCATTATTTGCCAAAAAACCCAACCGCAACACTTTGTTGCGGTTGTTGCATTTTTTTAAAAAAAAGGACATATATATAATAATAATAAAAAGGACATGAAAGGATATTATAATAATAAAAAAAAGGACATGAAGGACAATGGAGAAAACCCAACCGCCACACTTAGTGGCGGTTGGTATCATTGCAAATTTTTTTTTCTGTCGCTAAAAGTGAAAACTTAATTAGACAGTTTTTAATGAATTTATAAAAAAATAGCTAGAGCTAGATTTTGCCAAATTGCAAAAAAAAGACCATAGTTATTTTTAAAAGATCTATATCAGGGAAAAATTTTAGATTTTTCCAAAAACTGGAAAGGGGTTAACTGAAACGGGGAACCTTGTAACTTTGCAGTATAATTTAAAATATCAAGCTAGTGCGATTTCGTGCGAAAATTTTATGAGAACCCTAGGATGTTGGGAAGTTCCATTTTCCAGGATTTTGGGCCATTCTGAAATTGTTAGCTAATTTTTTGGCCGAACGGTGCAATTTTTTGGGAAATGGACCTAAAAAAATTAGCCCGTTCGACCAAACAATTAGCTAATGACTTTGGAATGGCCCGAAGTCCTGGAAAATGGAACTTCCTAACATCCTAGGGTTCTCATAAAAGTTTCGCATGAAATCGCGCTAGCTTGATATTTTAAATTATACTACAAAGTTACAAGGTTCCCCGTTTTAGTTAACCCCTTTCCAGTTTTTGGAAAAATCTGAAATTTTTCCCTGATATAGATCTTTTAAAAATAACTACGGTCTGTTTTTTGCAATTTGGCAAAATCTAGCTCTAGCTATTTTTTATAAATTCGTAAAAAACTGTCTAATTAAGTTTTTACTTTTAGCGACAGGAAAAAAATAAAATTTGCAATGATACCAACCGCCACTAAGTGGCGGTTGGGGTTTTCTCCATTGTCCTTATTATTATTATTATAATATATATGTGTCCTTTAAATGTCCTTTTTATTATTATTATAATATATGTGTCCTTTTTTTAAAAAAAATGCAACTTCCCAACCGCATGTAGGGGTTGCGGTTGGGCATCAATGCCAACCGCAACTCCCACACGCGGTTGGGCATTAATGCTCTCGCGAGATTTTCATTTTCTCGTGATATTTTGGTGAATTTCTCGTGTCATTTTGGTCCTTTTTGGTCTTTTTCGTCCTTTTTCCGTCCACGTGGCCAACCGCTGCTCTTACCTGCGGTTCGGTGGAAAAATTGTTATTTTCCCACCGGTAGATGTGGATCGGCCCCCTATATATATATATATATATGTGTGTGTGTGTGTGTGTGTGTGTGTGTGTGTGTAAAAGCTGAAGCTGAAAGAATGTTGTCTAATCATCGCTTACTTGGACACTCTCTTAATTCGTCATATGGACTTTCCTGTTTTGAATTTTTAAAATACTTTAAATTTACTTACATATGTAATGGTGATTTGGATTCTCTCTCTCTCTCTCTCTCACACACACACACACACAATTTGATTTGAATTCCTTCTTTCCATTTGAAATTCAACCAATTATATAAATTTTATATTTCTCTCTCTACTATGTCAACACGTCCCACTTAAAATTTTAATTTATATCTTTATAATTCCAGTAATTCATAGGTTTTGACAAATGTAATTCTCTATATATTCCTTTTTAATCTTAATCTTTTTTATTATTTAGGAAAACACAATATTCTCCATCAATTTTTTTTATTGAACTACCATAATCTCCTTCCTCTTATTTTATTACAAGTTTTATATATAGTTTATGCTCTCATTTTTTTAATCATTTATTATATACTGTTATTCTTTTCTTGATGATTTTGAGTAATACAATCTCAACAAACGGGTTATTTTTGTTATTATTATCACTGCAAATTGCTATTAGTTAGGAAAGACTATTTTTATTATTTCATATACTATTTTTCATCTTCATTTGTCACTAAAAATTAACAATTATCGCTCAAGTTCATTTCTAACGATAAAAATTGGTAAGAGAATTTTTAAAAGGTAAAGAAATAAATTTTTGATTATCTTATTGTCACTACAAATTTGTTATTAGGCATACAAATGCGAGATCTCTCAATAAGTGTTTTCATAGTTATTATTCCCGTGTGTAACACACGAGATCAAAACTAGTCATTTAAGAAATTGAGTATCACTTGCCGCAACATAAAATTGGAATTTGAAATAGAAACTCAGTGATTCATTTAACAATATTCAGCACAACAAAGTTCAACACGTGGAAAGCAATACTTTTCTTAGCTTTTCATATTCTTTCGTGAATATAGGAAAATTTGGGATCATAATTTGATTCAATTTTTTCGTGAATAGTGAGTAATTCTCACGTAGTCCATTTCACAACCCAATAGCGCAAATAACAAGGAACAATAAGAAGTCACATGTTTTATTAATGTTACACAAGCGAAATCGATAATTCTTTACTTTTGTCAGCAAAACAACTTCAAAACTCACGGCTACAGCACGCAAGAAGAGTAGTTTGTGCAGTAAAACATATGTTGTTTGATGTACTTGCAAAATTTTAGATGATTTATCGCCACTACTTAATAGCAAAATCAATCAATTGCATTCATCAAGGAACAAAAATAAGCAAAGAGGGGGTGTGAGTATAACATGTGGTCCGTTGCAACATCCCAACCAAAAATTTTATTGGCTCTAAATTTATAAAGATAAACCTTGAAATTCAATTAATTTTCATAGATTCTGAGATTTTTCCACGTGGTTCCTCACGACAACACAAATGACAACGAATAACAAGAAGCCACACATTATTTAATGTTAAGAAGTCACACATTATTTAATGTTACAAGAGTTACAATGGGAATCTTTACTGCTGCCAGCAAAAAACCTTAAAAACGCAGTGTTATTTAAAATACAAGACGTAAAAATGATTGAGTATCTATCGAACAAAAACAAACCATTTGATAAATTTCTAAAAATCCTTGATGGTTATTCAAGCACTAAAAACTCCACCGTAGAATTCTATCGGTGCATCATTCTATCTTGTTAAATTCTGTCCGTCCATTACATTACGTCATTTCTATCGCCCGCAGACTTTTGCGCTTTCTCGCGCATGCTAATAACAAAAGCAATGCGATGCATGCATTTAGAAACAAAAATCCAAGCAAAGAGGGGATGTGAGCGTGACACCATGTATCCAGAGTGGCAATGAGCAAGCATGCAAGAATTTCTCGTCTTTAGCCCACGCTATTTGATCTGAACATGCTCCCCCTACGTACACGTGCATAACGAGACACAATTATCAGCTTGCAATTGCCAATGCACTGCTTTGCATTATTGGTGTTTCTTTTGGTTCAGGTGGCTCATCGCTATCAAGAGAGCACCACTCCCCAGATGAACTAGAAGACTGATAGTTATCTTATCAGAGATCAGGACGTGATCCTCAAGGATCCTAATGCGATCCTAACACATCTAGCATACGGTCCAGTCTTACTAGGGCTCTTCTTCCTACCGCTATATAAAGGGGTCTACCCCCCAGGTATAGGGACAATTATACACATTCATGCTTTTTCAGAGTCATTATCATGTAGCTGCGCTCTGACTTAAGCATCGGAGAGTTCTCTACCGGGAACCCCACCCGGCGGTCACTCGTTTTCTGTCTTGCAGGTCATCGGTCCAGGCTCGGGGTTTCGCAACGTACGCGGGACATATTTTTAGCAGCAACAAGGTGGCTCATCGCTATCAAGAGAGCACCACTCCCCAGATACTCTGCCCCGCCGGCCTCCTTCGCCCTTCCAGTTACTTTCACCCACGTCACTCTCAACCCCAAAACCCCTATGCTCTCCGTACACCCATGACCCAGCGAACAAAAATCCACAAATGATTGAGTTGTCTCCGTGACTCGGTGAGTGGTACATATCGGCTATGGCTTTATGTCTGTTAGTGCGCTGCATCTGCTTGATGAATTACCGCTCTGACCCACCTGCCGATCACCATCTGCCAATCACGCATTTGGGTCTTTACCGGCCCACCCGGTTGACACTTAAGTTATATATTTTAATCAATGCCCTTTATAAATCCACAATCCCGCTGTGATGGTTGTTTTTTTTACTCTGTTTGTGGATTAAAAAGATTACGTAGGTGAACAATTGTTGTTTCTTTAATTCCTTTTCTCAAGAGTACAAGAATTTATGTTTCTTTGTTCGCTTAATGCTGGTTCATGCGTCATGTTCTGATATCGACTTTTCTTGATCTGTTGTGTGTGTGTGTGTAATTCTTTTTATGTTCTTTGGTTTTTCTATTTTGCCATTTTGCTATAGTTTAACTATTCGATTGGATGCTCAAGAGAACTTTCTTGATTTGCTTTGTATATCTGACCCGTTTGGTTGTTGAGAAATGCGACAGTGGAACAATGAAGTTTGAGAAAATGAGGGTTTTCTTTGATGCTATTTTTGTCCTTTTCTCACCATATGGGAACCTATCATATTTCCTTAAGAATGCATTGTTCACTGGTGGGATTTGAGTCATTTGATCTGTTTTAGCTTGCAGCATGTTAGACCTGACATGGTTACCCTGATCTTTAGCACTGCCGTTTAAAGTATTTCACTTACAATGTTTGTATAATGTGTATGCGTGAATGTGCTCTTACTTAATCAATCACATTGCTGAAAATTTGCATGTTGCCATTAAAAATACTCTGCTCTTGGTACTTGAGAAATTCGAGAATGTCTACGCTCTCTGCGGATGTGACTCAAAATGGTAGTATAAGAAACGTAGACAGTTCATGTAGCATGGCCGAAATTGAAGAATATGATTTCTCAAGGTTACCAGATAGGCCAAAGAACTTGAATATGGAGAAACAGAGATCCTTTGACGAGAGGTCGCTCATTGATATGCCACTCGGCTTGTCCCCCCATCTCTCTTCAAGAGCAGAAAATCCTTCTCGAGTTATAGACCAGTTTGATAGCATATTTATGCCTGGTCGAATGTCTGGTGGTTTCAATACCCCAAGGTCACAGTTTAGGTTTGAACCCCATCCGATGATTTCTGAGGCTTGGGACTCGTTGAGGCGGACATTGGTGTACTTCCGCGGTCAACCAGTTGGAACCATTGCGGCATTAGATAGTTCTGAAGAAAAACTTAACTATGATCGGGTAAAAACACATTTGTTAATCTACATAAGACAGTTTTCTGTTGCATATGTTCTTAATGTTGTTAGTTTCCTTCTATCTGCAATGTAATACGGAGTAGTAGACTAGCATTGAAACTGGGTATAGGGAGAAATGTAGAGACAACTGCGGGAGTCTTACATTCTTTGGTGGAATAAATGTGTTGTTGATCGGGAGCTTGTATAGATACATATGTGCGCCATCTGGTGATGCATGAATTTTAGCGCCTTTCGTACTTTTTCGGTATGTTACATAGATGCTAATGAAGTGTTGGATATGACCCAGTTTTTCTGGAAACAAGAACAACTATCTCCGGAACGCTATCTAGTTTCATTACTTTTTCCTTGCTTTCCTTCCAGCACCAAGTCAGAGTTTCAGACAATTCACCTTATTAAATGTAAATTGCTAGTTAGATGGATGTCGCATTATAGTGCACGACCAGATAACCGGGTTTTTTATTATCCAGCCTTACATATGTCCATTCTACTGAATAGGAGCATTGTGGAATTGTGGTAGTTTGACATTGAGGATTGATTGACCAGCCACTGCTTCTATTCTTGCTTTCTCCCTCTTACTCGTCTAAATTAGCTTATGTATTGTATATAAGGAAGTGAATATTATCAACACTAGGAAGTGGAAACCCCTGCTCAGTTTAGAAGATTCGCTCACGGATTTCTCTTTATGTACGGGTGTTTGTGAGAGACTTTGTCCCAAGTGCATTGGCTTTCCGCTTATATGACTGCTCTAGAAAAAAGAAATTGACTTTTTGAGGTCCACCTAGGGAGCCGATCCAGATGTAGCACTAGAAAAAATGCGTTTCATCTAGCTGATTTCGGGCCGTTCATGTTAGAGTGCGAAAAGGTCGTGCTAAATTACTAAAATACCTTTCTGTGAGGACCCCTTAAGTCTTTAAACTTCTGCTAAAGTGTACCGATTTCCTGAACATTCTCAAATATGCTGACATATATAAATTAATAACATTCAATTGATTTGATGGATATCTCGCGAATTTGATGAATATCTATACCAGTTTTGATGGGTACACTTCTTTCTCTTCCAACCGAAAATTGGGGGGATAAATGGGTTGAAATTTATTTTTTTGGTTGGGGGCAAATGTCAAAAAAAGTTCAGTCTAGACTGCCCATGTTGTGACATGGACGGTCCTAGATCGGCGAGAGAATGGAGATTCATATCATAAGCGGCCTTACTTTGAAATACTTAAATGTCATGTATCACATATGCACATCTCGTTAAGGATGTTTCTCTATTTTGATAAGAGTAATGGACATACTTCCGTATGTAGTAGGTTTCTAAACTGCAGTCAGTGATGATCAATGAGCAACTTGTGGCGGCCAAAATAGGAAATATTGTATGGTCCCGATCATCTAGCACTTTTGAGGATATTGTAAAATAATCCCATGTGCCCTTTGCTCTTGCCGCTGCTGTCCTACATGGTCAGGTTCATGCAATAGTTGCTCCGCTATGACGTATCGTAAAATACACTTACTAGAACTATGGTGCTGTTAAAATCTGATCTTTGTTTCCTTCATTTACGAGAAGAAAATCCAGAGGATCTTGTTTCCAAATATTATTATCGCCTTCAAGATCTACATTTGATTTGCGATGGTGCAGGGTGTTGAGTTTGCAACAATTATTAATTCTGTAACTTCCAAGAAGGTTGCTGCTTGACTTCTGGAGATAGTTTTGGCACCGGGGAAAATAAATGGCATAGATCACCTTACAGTGGAGCTTATATGACCCTGCACATCAGCCACTTCGATGGGATTTTGATCGTCCTTTACTATTTTCCCTGGCATAAAGATTAAAGATGTCAGGTGATTACGGACTGACTGCTCAATTTGTTGGAACAAAAGATTAATTTCGAAATTGATAATGGCCTATAGAGATTCAGTTGTATGGAACTTGAGTGACCTTTTTTTTTTTTTGTTTTTGTGAGGGGGGGGGGGGGGAGGAAAGAAAAGAATTGCATAGATAATGTAAAAGAGGTCCTCGGCCTTAGGGCCATACAAGTTCTGATACAAATAAAGCCAACATCAGGCTATAGAATCTTAAAACCTTATCGGTGCACCCTATATACTTAAAAACTATCATCACAATAAAACAGGCCTACATCCGAAATGTATCATCGACCCAACCTTGGTAGATAGTTGTGCGGGTCTGACAAGCAAAAGTCGCAAGGAGCGTGCTTGTTTTAAAAGATGTGGATCTGCCACGTCGATACTAAAGTGTTATCATATAGCAAGAGTCATAGAAGATGTTGCAACCGAATCTAGGACATCCTCAGAGCCTGTCATATGATTTATGAGAAAAAAAAGAATCAGTTAGCGCTTCTAATGAGAATTGTAAAATTTTTTGTTTCAATGCCCATGAAGAGGCTAACAGTAATTCAAGAGCTAAAGCAGTAAAATTATCAGATGATAGAGTGGAGAAGGCTGTTGATTCATAATATCTAGTAGCTTTGTAATAACAAGATAACTCAATATCGCCGGAGACGCTTTTTATCAAAACAGGAATTAATGACTATAGTAAATCTGTGAGGGTTTGTGCAAGAGCAAGCCAATTGGTTGCAATGGTAGCTTGAAACCACGTAAGTTACAAACAGAAAGGCACCAGAGAATGACGAAGTGAAGTGTGAGAAGATTTTTTCTTTTGCCACCCTTGTTGATTGCTCTTTTACTTGAAATGAATTCCATTTGTCTTGGCACTACACTTTTGAATTGGAAGATTTGAAGTAAACATCCTTTTTGATGTGTAAGTGTGCCATATCAATATCAATCAAGATATATACAAATACAAATATATAAACCACGAGTTTAGCTCTGTGCCAGATCTCATTTTTTTATTGTCAATATTGACTATATAAAAGATTAGTTTGGCTGTGATTTTGTGCCAAATCAATATATCAATCAATAAATTAATATATAAATATAAAAAAGACGAGTTTGGCTTAGTTTTTGTGTTAAATGTCAATATTTCATTGGTAATATAATAAATAAATAATAAAAAACGAGTTTGGCTATAGTTTGGCTCATATTTTGTATTAAATGTCATCTTTTTATTCACAATATAATAAATAAATATATTATAGACGAGTTTGGTTGTGGTTTTGTGCGAAATGCCATCTTTTCATTGTAGAACCTAATTAATTTTCCTAGATACATTGCATAACCTATTACATCTTTTTCATTTGGACAGTTTAAATTGAACTTTATCTAATTATCTTATTTAATTTTTTTAGGTAAATTGTACTATAGTTATCTATTTTTTCTTATTTAAATTTTTTAGGTACACTGCATTATACGCTATTATTATTACACTCATATCAATCGATATCAATATCAGTGTCGATATCCTTATAAATTTTCAAATCAATATCAATATAGATATCAAGATAGTTGAGTTTGGCCAAATGTCATCTTTTCATTCCAAGTAGTCTTACTTAAATTTCTCAGTCATAAATACTAATTGATTATCTCTTTTTATTTTTAGATCATAATGATAACCAAAGGAGATTAAATGCGTACTGAAATAATATTTGATTATTTGCACTAATCAATTTGATATAAATATCAATATAATATATTAACAACGCATTGTGAATATATAAAAGACAATTTTTGCTTTTGCATAAAATATCATCTTTTCATTCCGAAAATCTTCCATAAAGTTTTACTTGAATTGGACATTGTAGCTATCAGTTTACCTAATTGCTTATTTAGTTTTCGTAGGTAGATTGTTTTATAACCTATTAATTGATCATTGTTGTTACAACCTATTATTATCGTTGGTTACAATCACATTAATGGATTTTTCAATATAAACAAACTTTGGCTGCTACTCAGGTTGTAAAAATATTCCTTCAATCCTTATATAATGATAATTAATAGTCGCTAAATATTTCTAGTGGCTCTTTCACTAATACTTCCAGCGACAATTCTTAGCAAGCATTTCTTTGGAGTTACTAGAAAGATTTAATGACCATTAATTGTCGATATAGGGGGTAAAAGTAGCCAATTTTTTTTCTTCCACTGTTATCATTATATTGTGATATTGCCTGACTAAGGAGGTTGAATGCATTGTTATCTAAAAAAAAGTTGTAGCTTCATTTACAAAAATGATATAGTAATTTATTTTAGTAACGGTACCTTAAATCTTTATCTTTAACATTTTTAAAGGACTTGAAAGTAAAGATCTTTCTTTTCTTTTTTAACCGAAAGTGGATGAATCTAACGTCTAACTAACAGTCATCCTCAAATCATAAGGACCATTAAAAAATAGCATATTTATCTTATTTGTTTCGGTAGTTAAATACTTCCTCCATCTCACATAAATTAATCATATTTTCCTTTTGGACCGTCCCACAAAAATAGCTCACTTCCAAACTAAGAAAAACTATATAGGTATTTTTACATATTTACCCTTTTATACTTTTTTATTCTATTTCTCTCTCTACATTTAATTCTTCACCAATTTATTTTCTCTCTCCTTGCTCATCTGCTTATAATTTTTTATTCTATTTATCTCTCCATATTTAACATTCCTCTAACTCATTTTTTCTCCCCTCACCCACTTTTTTTCCCCTCCTCTCTCTAAAGAATATAATAAAAAGGGATCGGAGTATATGAGACGGATGGAGTATTAAAGAGAGTTATAGCTTCATGTGTAAAACTATATAAGACAATTTTTTTTGGTCAACAAAATTTCCGATTTTTTTTCAGTAGGAGATGTCAATTGTTACTCTCATAAGCACAAGTAAAAGGAGAGAGCGTCCATCCATCGTCAGTGTGCTGCTTCACTGGTTCCATGTTAATGCATGTCATAAGAATAAGGCCTCATATTAAAGAGATTAAAATTTGCCATAACTAATACTATATTGACCATTAAAATTAAATCATTAACATTGTTATACGGCGACATCATTCTCATTATTAGCATAATAACACATTATTAGCAATCGGTTGCCAACACATAAATATATTCTTCTTAACCAAACTAAAAACAAACATCTACTAATATTTATATTGTGCATTTTAAGTAACTTGCTTATCAATCTACTTGATTTTTAGATACCAAGTTTTCGCTAGTCGAGCACAGGTCGGGTACTATGCTAGTTCAGATTCAATCATGTGTATGTATTTCCCCAACTTTTACACTTCAAGACTCTTAACTTAATTGGGTAACATTGCATTGGAAAAAAATTGACTGTTATCCGGAATGAAAGAATCTTTCTCGTATCCCTCATATAGTGACAAATTTTAGCAATATTTTTATTAGCATCACTAAATAAAAACTGCTAGAAACATATAGTGACCATTAATTGTTGCCATATGAGGGATCTGAGAAAGATTCCTTCAACTTGGGCATCAGCCAAAAATTTTCCAAAGCAATTTAGAGAGAATCCATACCAAAGAAAATGTGCTTGAGTGGGCATGAATCCAGAAATAAAGCTGGGGAAGAGTCGATACTCAAGGCATATATGGTAAAGCCATCTTGACCGGCAGTCTACACTCAAAGCATGTATGGCAAAGCCATCTTGACGATACTGCTGATCCCTTTTATAAAGCTGATTACTTTATTTTATAAAATTAATCCCTTTGTTAAAGCTGATACCCTCATACAAGCCCTAAAGATGGAATGGTTCCTTTAATTCCACTCAAAGTCCCTTTGTCGCCATTTTTCTTGTGACCACTTTCACAGTATCCAAACTACAAGTCCCGGCTAAATAAAAACAAATAGCATGCAGGTGTTCCTCTTTCCGGTACCCGTGGAGATTCAACTTGACGCCAGTCACGAACCCGGGGTCACCTCGGGGTACTGACATCTTGACGGTGTCACTGTTGGCGCTGGTTCCTACCGATTCTCGATTTAGTCCAAGTGGTTTGCACTCAGTGTGAGGTGAAAAGTGTTGGCATTGGGGTTTTAAACCCCTTGGGGGTACCCATGTTTTGTAAGGAGGGAGGACCTAGGTTGACCTAAGGTCCACCACACGCGCGCCGCCCGCCCCGTCCCGGTCCGTGGCTTGGGCCCATCAGGCTTTAATCTTTTTGGGACAAATATTTTAAATAAGTAAAGTTTATTTATTTATTTTCTTTTCCAGAAAGTTGTGTGAAGAGTTGCACCCCCCAGTGAATACTCTGTGTATAAAAACGAGTTAGTTTTCAGAAGTTAAAAAAGATTAACTACTTCATCCCGAAATTATATTCTGCAATATTTCTGCTGTCTCGTTCCTGTATCCGAAAGAGTTTTGTGCCATAGTTTTGGTTCGCCGGGTCTGCAAATTTGGAGTGCTCCTATTTCCAGACGTACTACCGTTGTATCCTGGGAGGCTTTTCGTCAGGAGACCGTTAGCACCGTTGCGGGACGAATAAAGTCTTAAGGACAGTGAATCGAATTCACGCCTCGGTTCTCCATTGCTGTTTACCTGATTTTGTTGTGAGTTAATTTTAATCGTTAATACTGTTTGTTTTGTTTAGTAAACCACATTTCAGTATTTTCGTACTTCCTTGTTTTCTGTACAAGTATACACGAATTTATACTTTCATCAACAAAAAGTTCACTACCTAATATCAAGTATATGGACTACTACGTTCATTCATATACCATACTTTGATAGAAAAGATAAGGATCCACACATTCGACAAAAACTGTGTATTAGATGTTGTTTTGTGCGTTTGTATTCTTCCTTTCTGTTTTTTCATGGACACTGGATTAGCGTTCAATATTTTATTTAGCTCACAAATTTCCGCATGAATGCCCCCTTATAAGATAGACAAAACGCGAATCTTGACATAACAGCCGGAAGAGGGGAAAGCCACTGAGAAGTATGGTTGATGCCAATTTATCATTTGCAGGGCAATTACTCGGTTCCTTGTCATTGAAGAAGTAGCTTCTTTGCAAGGAGTAAAGCCATTGAGAAAGTATGGTTGATGCCATTGTATCATTTGCAGTGCAGCAACTTGGTGAATTCGCCATCCAAAAAGTAGTTTTCCTGCAAGGAGTGAGGGAGGATGTGGAGTGGCTCAGGGATGAACTGAGGTACATGCAATCTTTCATAAAAGATGCTGAACAAAAAGGACGTGGAGATGAACGGGTGCAACAGTGGGTAAATGATATCATATGTGTTGCTGATGAGGCTGTAGACATCATAGACAGCTTCAGCCTCGAGATCGAAAGGGCTGGAGCTCCAAAAGGCAGATTCATGGATCGTGTGCGCACTTGCGCTTGCATCTGCAACAAAGAAGCCAAATTGTATGGTATTGCAAAGGAGATCGATTTACTACGGAAAAGGGTGCTTGATATCACTCGTAGGCGAGAACTTTATGGCATTACAAATCTCGGCTCTTCAGCTGAAGGGACGAGTAGCAGTCCACTAAGAAGAGCAACACCTTATACAGATGAGCGTGTTGTTGGCTTTGAGGATGTTACGCAGACGATACTGGCTGAACTTCTCAAAGAAGATCCTTGTCGTCGTGTTGTTTCAGTATATGGTATGGGCGGTCTTGGCAAGACTACCCTTGCCAGAAAGCTTTACAACTCAACCAGTGCCGTGCATCACTTTCCTTATCGAGCTTGGGTTTGTGTCTCTCAGGAGTACAGAACCCAAGATCTCCTTCGGAGCATCATAAAATCAGTCAAGGGGGGTTGCAACAAAGAAGACCTGGAGATGTTGGACAGGATGGATGAAGCAGATCTGGAGCGATACCTTCACGAGTTCTTGAAAGGACATCGATATTTGGTAGTGATGGATGATATATGGGACAAAGAAGCTTGGGAAAGCTTGAGGAGAGCCTTTCCAACCGATGCCAAGGGCAGCAGAATCATTATCACCACCCGCAATAAAAAAATTGCAATCCGAACGGCCGAAGGAAGCTTCTCCCATGAACTCCGATTTCTGACGCAAGGGGAGAGTTGGGATCTATTTTGTCAGAAAGCGTTTCCTGGGGATGGAGAAATCAGTTGCCGCCCCCCTGCTATGACTATGTTGGCGCGAGAGATGGTGGAAAAATGCGGTGGCCTACCACTTGCGATCACTGTATTGGGCGGGCTCCTATCGTACAAGACGGGACCTGAAGAGTGGGCCAAGGTGAGGGACCACATTTGGCTGCACTTGGAGAATGACTCGGTTGAGATTTGGCAGTTGTTGACATTAAGCTTCAATGATTTGTCCCCGAAGCTGAAACTATGCTTTCTCTACCTGGGCATGTTTCCAGAAGATTGTGAGATCGACTCAAGAAAGTTGACCCGCCTGTGGATGGCAGAAGAGTTCATCATACAAAGTGAACAAAGAATGGAGGACGTTGCCGAGGATTACATAAACGAGCTAATTAACCGCAGTTTGATTCAAGTTGCAGCAAGATCTTGGGAAAAGTTTGTAACATGTAAGGTGCATGATCTTCTACGGGATCTGGCTGTTAAGAAGGCCATGGAGGTAAACTTCTTCGGTATACTTGACCTACGAAATATTTCAGCTCCCCTGCTGCATTCACGGCGTCATGCTATTCAAGATAAAATTGACAGCTACTTTTTACTTGGCCTTTCCTATTCGAAGGTGCGTTCCCTTCTAGTCTTTACCCAAAAATCCGATTTTGACCCATTGCCTCTGTGCTTCAAGATGAGATCACTTCGAGTCCTCGACTTGGGAAATGTGCAACATTCTGAGTTGCCTGTCCAAATAGGTCAACTGATTCACCTAAAGTTCTTGGGGTTGAGTCTCTTTGGAGGAAAATTACTTACATCCATTTGCAACCTGAAAAGCCTACAAACCCTTGAATTAAGTACTTATATCCCCGTTGGGAAATTCCCTCCAGAGATATGCAAGCTTGAACAATTGAGACATCTGCGAGGTTGCTTTGGACACCTTGATAATATTGATCGCCTAATAAACTTGCAGACCCTTAATTATGTAGATTACCTTAACTGGACTGGCACTGATAACTTGAAGGAAATTAATGCCAGCCGTCTGGTCAGTCTTCGGAAACTGGCCATAGTGTTTCGCCGACCTATCACATCTCTCGACTTTTTTGCCAAGTTAGAAAGCCTTGAAACCCTTATCCTGGTGTCACAGGTTTATCCTCTTCCACCATTGAAACCTCTTTCTTCTAGTACTCGTCTTCTATATCTGCTGTTAAATGGAGCAATAGCTGAGTTACCGGCCTCAAGTAGCTTTCCAAAATCCCTCGCATCATTGATTTTGACGAATTCAGAATTCAAGGTAGACCCTATGCCTATGCTGGAAAGCTTGCCCAACTTGCGGAGCCTGGAACTAACAAGAGTGTACTACGGGAAGAAGATAGTCTGCAGCGCCAGCGGGTTTCGTCAACTAGAGGTCATCCGCATTTCTGACTTGAGAAAGTTGGAAGAGTGGCAAGTGGAGGAAGGAGCCATGCCTGTGATTAAAGGTTGGCACATCCACGAGTGCAACAAATTGAAGATAATTCCCGAGAGACTGAAATCTGTTCCTATGGTTGGCAAGTCCACATATCCTGACTCCGAAGGCTTTTCTTTCATATAAAGGAAAGCAAAAATCCTCACCATCCATCAGTTGGAGCTCCGCTAGTTACATTCCTGCTTGTGGTCTTCATCGTCGTATTCGTGCTCACCACTCATGAGGTTTCCGTGTGATTTTGAATGTTATCGAGCTATTGTTTCTTCTAGGGTCGGAGATTATGACCAGTTCAAAATGTGTATTTTCATTTGCTTAATGTATGTAAGATTCAAGTCTTGGTTTACTTTGTAGTGGCCGTTAAAATTGTCTCCCCTCGTGGTCAACCTCCCTAGAAACGGTTCAGCAACTTGAAAAATAGCACGTGGATAACAATGAAAGTCTAAAAAATTGAACTGATTTGAAGGTCTTGGTAGCAAAGCTCGATTTTAGTATGAAACACAAAATAGGCATAACTATGGCCAAAGCAATGCCTGGAGCTTTGCAAAGACATCAACTGCTCTTGTTAAGCTTAATGGAATCCTGAAAAAACCCAGTGAGGAAGGGACTGGGTTGGTTACAAAATCCTGTAAAATAGCTTACTTATGCGGTTTGTTTTCTGTTAACAAGAGATAAAATACAGGATGTAGGTACGTAATTTTGTCTTCAAACCTCAGTAAGGTGACTGCATAAACTAGTAGTACACTGAAATAACCTTTGTCAAAGTAGCAGCCTGCTACTTTAGGTAACCAAACCTATCAAAAGGTGAAAATGATAAGGGCGTGTTCCTTTCAACTGCTTGGTCACAAATTCGGGTTTCTTTCCTTTCCCAGAGAACGGAGAAACATTAAAGATCATAACCATCGCGCTGACTGGATAACATGGAATTCCGTTAACGCGCCTGTTGCTGTTATAACTCAGAAAATGTTTCTAGAATGATTTGTTATTAGCTTCTTGAGTGGGCATTTGTCCAAAAGTAAAGCAAGTTAAGGAGAATCCATACTCAAAGCATATATGCCAAAGCCACCCTGACAATAAAGCAAATCCAATTGTGATGATCCCTCCATATAAGCCCTTCATGCACCCATAGGAAGAGGGGAGGAAAAGAGAGAAGATATGGATTGGTTCTACCCAAAGAGGAGGGGTCCAGAATGGAAACAAGGGTGGACAAGCCAAACCCTGCATTCAATTTCCACACCACCACTTCCACTGCTCGCCATTTTGGCCATCGTCGTTTTCTTACTGTCGATCTCACAGTATACGAACTACAAGTCCCAGTTAAACAACACCATGATCAACTTCCAGGTTTTCCTCTTATTGGTACCAGTTCTACTTATCTTCTTCATTCGTTCAGGTGTTGCAAGTGGGAGGTTCAACTTCTGGCTTCCGCGGCCTAGGCAAGAAGTCGGGTACCGAACTGGGGCCTCGCCTTGGGGTGTTGCCGTCCTGGTGGTGGTGCTTCTGGTGTTGGTTTCTTACCAGTCCTCAGTTCATTCAAAATGGTTTGCACCACTAAGGAGGTCAGATTAGTTGATTGTAGAAAAACAGTTATCCTTTTAGCTGTCCTCATGTGTTGATTCAGGCATACACTACACCAACTTCTATGTATATCTAAGATGTATGTTTTCTTTCTACGGTGGAAAGAACAAATTTCAAAATAAAAAGGTAGAAACTGAAGTATAAGAATAGTCATAAGTTGAAACTGGGATTGTTGATGTGGTTTTAATGGTTGGACGCGGCTGGTACTGAGGCAGCATGGCAGGACTGGCTACAGCAATGGGGCTTCATATACCCTTCAACTGTTGCCATTATTGCCTTCTTTCTTTATGGTTTATGGAGCATAACAGCCGCGATATAGTAGTCTCTGTTAATACTTCAGTTTTCCTCTCTTTTTCTTGTAAGTTGCTTAGATCTCTTCTACGTAGGGGGAAAAAACATGAGGAGCGAAAGCCTGATTTTATATGGCTTCTAGGCACAGGGTCCTCAGCAACCAACCACGGTTGCTACTAATGCTTCAGTTCCAGCTATTCCCGACTCAGCAAACATTTACTAACAAGAATAAATTGGTAAAAGAAAGGAAAAAAGTGCAGAACCTCGATCAGTCTTAGCTTTCCACAGCAAAGTTCAAATACGTGGCTATTGACTTCATTCTAGTCTGCTTTACTACAGGGCATCATCAACCAGCATATGCATTTATCAATCTGTTGCGAGTCCATTCCCTAAAAATTAGTCGTTTGTGTTTCGCCGTAAAGTACATTTGTAATTGTATAAATGTTCCTATATCGATGTCACCCATGCCTAGCAATCAAATAAAGCTACTCCAAAGGGATTGCATCAAAGTCAAATTATCATATAAAGCTAAGTTAATTGGGAAAGGAAAAGCAAAAGCAAAAAGTTAAGCTGGCAAAGCATGATAAACAAAACAAAGGAAGCACTACTCCACCACTTAAGCTGGCCTTACAAAACACTAATCATCAAGATTAATTCAAGAACAAAAAGCAGCTAGAAACAATATCGTTGAATCAAGAGAAACACCCAAACAGTTTTACCAAAACCAAAAAGTACACAACCATCATAACAATAGCATAATTAACCGAACTCTAATCTAATAAGAACCCTAAGCCACTTCTTTGATTTAATTACAAATCACACACGCGACAGACCATATAAGTACACACTAATCACATAATAGCCTAACAGTTATCACACATACCAGCTATCAAGAAATGTTGAGCGGTACTGCACCATGACAAGCAAGACCAAGATCAAGGCCGCCACACCCCACGGCGAGCTTCCCTCCGACTGCAAGTAATTTGTCCGGCGACGGCGGTTCCACCCAAAGAGGCCATCCGGGTTTTCAATAGTGGACAGCCAGCGCACTGCGAAGAGTATAAGTAGGGGTGCGGCCAAGAGGGCCCAGCCCATATTTTCTTCTGCGGCTTCAACCACTGACTCGTACGAAACGTACCATTGGATCCCCAGAAAGATGAATATCACGCACAGGAATAGTATAACTGGGTACGGAAGTGGGTTTAGTGAGAACACTTCCAATATGGAGGACGCTGTGCTTCTTCTGTGTGCCATTAATGGCTTCCCCGGTTTTCCCGGAAGATTTTTTGGACAAGCTTCTCTCTTAATTCAAAGCCCTCAACCAGCTATATAGCAGCATGTTTATCTGATGTTGTTTGCTGTATCTGATGGAGGTATGTAGGAGACATCATGGCCGTCGATTTCTGCTTTGAGCAAGAGAGTCAAGTGGTCAACTCTGTATCTGAGGCTTTAATGTACTGAGCACTATCCAATATGGTATGCCGTAGAGTAGGGTGCAGGTCTCATCAATAGCTCAACTGCTCGTGATTTAATACGTTGATATAAGAACATAGGACTTTAATAAGTTTTGAATATATTGAAACAGATTTAATTAATTTATTTTTTTCTAAACACACTAAACATGATTTAATTTGAAGATAATTATATTTGATTATTTTAATATCAATCTCAAATACCCTCTTAATTAAATTAGTTTAATATCAAAATATATTTAGAAACATTGCCAAAATGTAGATTATTCGACAACGAGATAACTACAGCAGTATCTCTTAGATTATGATGAAACTACAGTCAAGGATAATAAATTTTAAAATATAACAAATTGTGAATAGAAACTTTTATAATGTATCTGTCGTCCAGAAACTTTTATAATGTATCACTCGTCCAAATCGTGACCAGAAACCCATATCTCTTAGGTTATGATTCCGTCTAAAAAGTAAAAAAGTATATTTTTTTATGATATCACAATGAGTATTTTTAGAATAACAATACTACTCTAGTTATGTATATATTTAATAATATTTAAAAATTTTAAATTAAAATTTCCAACCTTGATTTGAAGATTAGGGTTTTAGAATCCTAAAATTGGTTTGTTCCTATCTCTCTGTTCAATTTTTTTCATCAATTTTTCTCGATCTGTAAATTAGGGTTTCAAAACCCTAATTTATGTCAATCTGCAAATTAGGTTTCAAATTTTCTCAATCTGCAAATTAGGGTTTCAAAACCCTAATTTATGACAATATGCAATAGGGTTTCAAATTTTCTCAATCGGCAAATCAGGGTTTCAAAACCCTAATTTATGTCAGGGCTTCAAAATATTCTCAATTGTCAAATTAGGGGGTTTCAAAACCCTCCCTTCCCCCACCCAACTGCCGGCCCCCTCTATTTTTTTCAATTTGCCCTTGATTTCTTCGAGATGCTATGACCCGAAATCCAGGAGATTCGATGCCTCCTTGAACGGGGAAGCGGATGGGGAAGCAGAAATTCTAAGATGGAAATGGAAGCTGGGGTCCTATTGAGCTAGAAGGAGGAAGGCTCATTCGTTAGCAGACAAGAATGAAATTCAATTAGTCGCACTCCCTGCCTGCCATCTATCGATCGCCGCCCCAAGCCATCGAGACCCGCATCGCACCACCGTAACACCTCAATACCATGCCAACCAGATCCATCCGTCGCCAACCTGATGTATATAACCCGCGGCTGACCCGTCGTTATTTGCTGTCACTTGGCGCTTCGCCGGTGTACAGGAAGTGCAAGGGTCTCAGGGGAGCAGGTTATATTGCGGGGCAAGGTCAGAGAGGCTATTTTTCGGGTTGTGTGGCGGCACGAGCTCGATCTTGGAGAAGGCAAAAACTGCGAGTGGGGTTATGCCATTTAAGGAGGGAGTGGTGCAAGCTACCGCAGGCGATTCGAAAGAGATCGATGGCATTTTAATAATTTTCTTTTAAAGTCAGGGGTATTCAAGTCTTTTTGTCAAATTCATTACGTATTTTTATATTCCGTTTGTTCAAGGGACATTAGTGTAATTTGTTTAAACTAATAGATACGCTAATAATTTCACCATAACTTCAGGGATACTGTTGTAATTATCCCTTTGACAAAACTCAAACAGCTTTAACAATAGAACTAGTAAGTACTTAGTTATGCTCCACAAAGTTTAGGGGGAGTGATATAAACCTTTTTAGATACTAATGTGTTATTAATGCATGGTGATGCTCAAAACCTTCTTCCGTATGTAATGCTCCAACTTCACAATTTACTGTTTGAACTCTAGAGCAATCGTTAAAACTGTTCATGACATTACATTCAATGCAACGCAGGGTGTTATTATTTGTCCCTTTACACCAAAACTTGAAACACGCAAATTTTTTTTTTAAAACACTGTCAAAAGCGGCGGTTAGTAATTGAACATGCCCTTTGCTTTTTTAGGTAGAAGTGGATCAATAAAAGCCTCGTAATTTTGACACATGGCATTAGACTAGTTCAAACCCTTCGAGTAGTAACGGCGACATATGCGATGCATGTCCAAAATTAGATAAAAGAGAGAGTTACCAAGAAGTGAAACTTCAGTATTTTAAATGATGGTTCTTTATTTCTTGCTTCTTCATCTTTTTTTTTAATTATAAATTTTTTAACTTATATCTAATTGTCAAGTGGCATCAGTATATGCACAGCTGGTCATTACCCGAATAACACCGAATCGTCCGATCACTCAGAAGGCAGCGTCAACTACAATCCTCCACTGCCTTAAATTTGTTGATATACAAAGCGCAGAATTTTGGCATTTACCTGCTCTCCATCCTGAAGCTCATAAAATTGACCAATGGACGTCAGTCACGTTGACATCTAGAGCCTCGAAAAAGAAATCTTCAACTGCAAAATTGTTCAATGTCGTGGGTGAAATTAAGCGAGAATTATGAAAAGAATGGACCGACTGAAAAGGGTAAAGCACGAAGATCACACATCCACATTCATATCATCGCACAAGAACACTGCAGAAGCAAGACTCCACTTTCAGAAGACAGTTGCACTTCAAGAAAGAATGCCGAACTGGTAAATGGATCACAAAATCTGTATATACATTTGCAATACATTACGCCCCAATCAGCTCTCCTTCCACTAGCTCCAAAAAAAGGATATGCCCTTGTGATATAGTATATGCCAAGTGATAGCTGCAGTAAGGTCTTCCTTGCCAAGTCAAAGGGAGCACAAATTTAAATTAAGACCCTACAGGCAGGCCTTACGATCGGGATTCCGTGGAGATGGCACAACAAAGGAACTGCAACCTCCGAGCCTCGCAAAGATTTTAGCATTGCAGCATGCCATCTCATTGCTTTTTTAACTCCTCGCCGATTAGGTTAGAGTGGTTGAAAGAAATATATTATTGACTTTTCCTTCGTACTGGAAATTTTGTTTGTAATCATGTTGTAAAGCTGCCAGAGTGCTTCTGCAAGGACCCTCTGCAATTCGATTAGATCAGAAGGTAAGACGGCCATAGGTTTTTAGCAAGGACGTAATTCAAGAGAATCAAATTGAATATCAAAGGTTGCTTACCTCCAAATACCGTGTGAATGTGCTGGAGATCATCCGGTGAGCAAGCATCTATCAAAGCATACACACCTGGTCTTAAAGCTTCATCTATTTCCCTGCAAATCATTAGATAGAATTTTCCTCACACTTGCTACGTCTAACAGTTTAATAGAAAGAAAAATATAGTCATAACAATATCCTATAGAAATGAGAATAGATCATCACATTGATTGAATGAATCATTGATAACAGCTCCTAAATTGGAAAAAAAAAAAAAACATCACGACTTCCATAGTAGATCATTTTATTCTTGTTCTATATTTCACGCCAAAGCAGAATCAAATGTGTGTGAGCTGAGATGCTTGGCATACCTTCTGATGCCACTTCTGAGAGGACCATATCCAGAATAAATCCATATGTAACTGGACAAGAACTGAAAACTATGCTGACCAAGGACATCCTTCTGCTGCCGTATCTGCATAACAAATAAAAATTGGTCTAAGTAAGGATCTCGTACTACAAAAGAATACTCACACTAGCAACTGCCTTTCAAGCTCAAGCCTTAAGAAAATGTCGATTTTATCCTTGCACTGGTTTAATCACATTATATTCCAAGTGATATGGATGAATACCAGTAGATGCAACTCATAGACTTCACCACCTGATTGTACGAGGTCCACGGATTTTGAACCAATCCTCGAAGACCAATTAAACTACCACGTGGTAGTGACTTCTTTGTCACACAAGGAGATGTGAGGAACCAAAGCAGCAAAGTTCAGTAGACCTAGATGATGGAAGAAAGGTTCCAGCAAGCATCAGGTATCTTCCATGTGGAATCTTAATGGTAATCTAAGTAAGACACGTGCAAAGACCACAAACCCATGTACAGGCTTCTACGTAATGAACTTCTCTCCCCTTTTTTTCTCTCTATGTTCGGCTTTGTGTGTGTTGTGGGGTTGGTGGTGGGGATTTCGTGCGTGCGTGTTTTTTTTGGGGTGGGTTTTGGGGTTTGTTGTGGGGGGGGGTTTAGGGAGAACATTCGGTTAGTAAATCTTAACTAGTGTGTCAATAATTTCAATAAGTTGGGTGGGCAAAGTCTGTTGTAATACCCTTAAAAACATTATTTAACCCAGAAAAAGTGTACATACACCACCAAAAGAACTTCAAAAATCAAGATAGAATGAACATCGCTAACATTTGGATCTGTCCCTAACAAACCGCATATACATTTCTGCCTTCTGGACCATGAAAAACTCCCGAAAAGAAAATTACCTTTCATTGACATAATTTTTCAATTTTTTCCTTTTATTCTAAGGGGGTCGGAGGAAGTCTGTAGCTTTTTGATCCAACCCACCCCCCCCCCCCCCCCCCCAAAAAAAAAAAGGGGCAATGGACATTTATTAGTAAAATTGGTGAAACATGGTTGTTAAAACAACAGAGCAAAGCGTTCTCGGACTCTCAGCCTCAACTTTTTATATGCCTGGGGGGACTGCCAATGGGATTTGTAATGGCCACACTTCAGTAACGTACAAACAGGCACACACATACCTCTTCGTAAATTCTCCGAAGAGAACAGGCACATTTTACTCCTTCTTGTACTAGCCATATAGGATGACCCTTTCCGACAGCTTGATCAATATCTACCGTCTCTAAACAATGAAGGAGAACTGAAACTGAATCTTCAAGTAGAGCAATGCACTGCTGGCTCTCCCTACAAATGACACAAAGGTTAGTATAGTAAATTTTCTGTCTAGATAAGGCATGCCTGTGGTTGGACAGAAGAAGTAGAGAGGAAATATACCTTTTGTGATGCTTAAGAACAGTATACAACAGTCGACAACATGCAGCATATAGGTCCATCGAAAATTGTCTATCAAAAATATCTGAGAACTTCAATGAATTGGATTTAGTAGCAGCATCGGAAATTCCAAGCTCGAGAAAATTTTGAAAAAGTGCTGCAGGCATACACAAGGACTGGGCAACATAGCAGGTGTCCCATTGGAAGAAAGCATGTTTTCCACAAACTCTGGTCAGTACCTCAACGCACATGAGAGTGATGGATCCTGGATCAGGATCAGCATCACCTCTACAAAGGCTAACATTATGGCAAAAGATTTTCGGACCCTGCAAATGGAGAATTATGTTGAACAGACAAGCGACTAAACTCTGGATGTGTCTACCAACCACACTCAAGTGTTTGCGTCCTACAAAGCAAATCAAATATTAGATACTAAACAAAGATGCTAAAGACGCAACTCTGATGGTTTTAGTATCATGTGATGGAGAACCAGTGTTAAACTTAGATGTTACACAAATAATAGGTGGAAAAATTCAGCTGCTAGAGTTCACCCCATCCCTTAAAATTCAATAGAGGCAAAAAACTTCTCCTTGTTTGAGACATTAAGAATTGAACCTTTGGCAACCTTAAGTGTTGATTCCTAAAGCTTTTGAAATAGAGGCCTTTGGCGCAACAAAAGGTCGCTAAAGGACAGGGTCGCCCAATACATTGGGTGGCTCAGTAAAACCTTTTGACATTCGAGAGCCTAAACTGCAACCTGTCCAGATAACAATCTGTGTATGCCCAAAAGAACAAAATAATCCCTACAATTCTGATTTGCTGAAAGTTGTACTCTACATGCAATCAGGAAAAACCAAACATTTTTAACAGCTATGAAGAGAAAAGGTATATCACAGCAAAGACAGTGATAGAGATTATTTATCAGGTTGAGAAAAATAAAGCGGGGAGGGCCGGGACCGAAAGAAGTATGACTTTATATGAGTACTTAAAACTTACCTTCAACAAATTCAAGGACCAAGTCCAAGCAGTCAATGCCAGCTGCAACAATTTTGGAAACCTTTCCTCCATCTGAACCTCCAGTACAGATGTCATAGTTTATTGTGCAGCCATCACTAA
>JAVXUP010002853.1:0-103095 GCA_033070095.1 Escallonia herrerae
ACTGTATTAAGTGTTATAACTTATTACTTGTTTTCTCTCTACACATGTTGATGTCCATTTACTTTACTAGTGTGAGGACGACAATAGTACTTTTTAATTAGACTAGAGTTTATTAGTGGTCTTTAATGTCTAAGCTATGTGTTTATTTATTGATTGATCTAGAATTTTTTTTTATAATATCATATTTTATCTTTTGGGAATAAATAAAACTTTTTATTTATCAAATATTAAAGTAATATTTATAAGTCGAATGTGAGTAATGTTAGTCTTTAGATAATGAGACGCGAGAAGAAAATTATTCATTCACAAATGAAACAAAAAATTAATTCGATGTTACTTGGGTTGGGTTGAAACCCAAACCATAGCATTTTTACTCGGGTTGGGTTGGGTTGGGCTTTTTTTTTTAAAAAGTCCAAGTTGGGTTGTGTTGAGATGGGCTTTTAAAAGGTTGGGTTTTTGGGTTGGGCTGAAAACCAACCCGTGCTGAAAACCAACCCAACACAGACACACATGCACTTCACAAAATACATACGTACTTGGCTAGAAGGTAGTTATGCTAAGAATTCAGCCGTATGTATTTTGTGAAGTGCATGTGTGTCTGTGTTGGGTTGGTTTTCAGCCGTATCGTATTTTGTGAACTTAATACGATACGTGGACAAGTTGTCCACGTATCGTATTAAGTTCACTTTTTTGAATGGACAAGAGGCAGATCATCCACCCCTAAGCTATGAGATTCCATTATTTTGCAAGGAACGTATTGAGTCCTAGTAATAGCAATAATTACAATCATACCAAAACTTTGCTGTAAGACCTGCTTATCATGACATAATGGCAACATTTAGCTGAGCAAAACTTTAAATCCAAAGCCAGTAATCTTTCAACATACAGGGGAAGTGAGTATCTCTGTTTAGTCTAGGGCGATAACATGCTTACAGTATGTGGCATTAGATATCTCTTATTAAATCCAACTTTCCTCTCTAATTTACAAAAAATACAGCTGATAAATCTTTACTTGCAGGGCAATCCGCAACAGGAGAGACCCTCCATTTCCCCTAGCAAACTTGTGAGTTTCACCGGAAAGGAGAAGTTCCACCGCCTGGTTTTACAAGGGAGTAGTAAGCTCCACCGCGTACAGAAAGGAGGTCAGAATGTGACCCTTGCTCCGCGACTATCCCATCCTTGATCACCGCGATGGAGTCAGATTTCTGTATCGTGGATAAGCGGTGAGCCACCACGATGCATGTTCTACCATCCATCAACTTCTCGAGTGCTTCTTGAACCAAGTTCTCCGACACACTATCAAGGGCACTGGTGGCCTCGTCCAACAACAGGATTGAAGGGTTCTTCAGTATTGCACGGGCTAAAGCTATTCTTTGTTTCTGACCTCCTGATAGCTGAGCACCTCGTTCTCCACAATAAGTCTCATACCCATCCTTCATTCCACTAATAATGCACAAGAAAAAAGTGTTAATTTAGGCTGACTGGGTACAATAACATGGTAGGAAAGCTAATTTAGAGCTTCATGATCACTCCAATTTATAGATTTTATGGAAATTTTGATTTTTATATGCCAAAGTAGGATCAAAATAGCTACTGCAGAGGGAATTTTCCAATTTCAAGGTAGAGTTTATACCTTATAAATTCATGCGCATTAGCAAGCATTGCAGCCTTCCTTATCTCGGATTCCTTGGCATCTTTTTTGCCATAGGCGATATTTTCATGTATAGTTCCAGCAAAAAGGGTTGGCTCCTGACTGACTAGTGCAATGTGTGACCTCAGGGTTCTCAAATTGTAGTCCTTTATGTCTCGTTCGTCAATATGGACTGATCCCTTCAACGGGTCATAGAATCTCTCGATGAGCCCAATGATAGTAGATTTACCGGAGCCACTCTGCCCCACAAGTGCCACTGTAGTTCCTGCTCTGATCTTAAGGCTTAGGCCCTTGAAGATCAACTGATTTGGTCTTGTTGGATAAGCAAAGTACACGTTCTTCAGCTCGACACGGCCCCTAATGCTTGTTTTTAGAGCATCACGACTCCACGAGTGATCCGGATCAATCTCACTAATCCTGTCTAGGATTGCAAAAACAGAACGAACAGCATTGCTTCCCCTAGATATATCTTTAGTCATGCTTCCTGCCTCGGCTATGGTATATGCAGTAAACAATAACACCAGAAAGGCTTGAAAGAGTCTCTCCGGAGTTATCAACCCTTGTGCTAATAGCCTCCCCCCATACCAGTAAGCTAAAGCTGTAGAAGCTGCTGCCAAGAATTGGGAGCTAAAGAGGCCGACACCCGCAAACCAGGACTGTCTAACACTCTCCTTTCTTGGGCTTTCCATGGTGGCACTGAACAGCCCCACTATTCTCTTCTGCGAAGAGAAGGCAGTTATAGTTCTATGGTTAATGACAGCTTCACTTGCTAGTTGGCTTCCTTCCTTTTGTGCTTTTTGGGCTTTTCCAGACATACTCTTCATGAGAACACTCCTTGCATAAAAGCTCCCAATGAGGAATGGCTGTGCCCCCATCATTACAAGGGCTAGCCTCCATGTGAGCACAAGTCCTAGCGTGTAGGCAAAGGTAGCCCCAAAGAATGCTTGAGCGAGCAATGACATACGGTCCCCAACAAGGGAACGGACCATATTAGCTTCAGTTGACAAACGTGCACAAATTGCTGCGCTCGTATTGTCATCTTGATCAAACCATCCAATCTCGAATGTCAACAGCTTTTTGAGCAGCTTCTCCCGTACCCTTTTTGTTAATTTTTCTCCCATTACAGCAAAGCTCGAGTGTTGGAGAAGACTAGTGAAGAAATTGAAAACTCCGAGGCCCAAGAAAATAAAGGAGTAGAATCTGGCATCAGACCTGACGGTGGCTTTGTCAGTGCCAAAGTACACTGATATGAGTGCACCAACGCAGTAGGCATTTATTGGCTGAACTGCTCCTGAACCTATAGCCCCAATGCATCCAAGCAAGGCTCTTCCCCACTCAGGTGCATTCATCTTCAGCAACCGCAGCTGGGAAGGAGCAGGATAAGTTTGTTTCTTCAAATCGTCATCATCACTTTCATAAGAGCCGTCAAATTGGACGGAGTATGGTGCGCTCATTGAAAATGCTGGGCTGAATGGGTTCATTGCTGGGGTGCTTGGCGCACTTGATCTTATACTCACTGGACTTGGTGCAACACGCATCCTGTGGAGATTTCTTTCTTCGACTTGATGACTGTAATTACTTGAAACTTCATGCTGCGTTGCTGATTCCTGCAACTGCACCATCTGGTAGTATTCCCCACCCTGTCCATTATTCATTCGCATCAGCTCATTGTGTGAACCTGATTCAACTACTCTCCCTGATTGAAGTACGACGATCAGATTAGCCATTTTAATTGTAGAAAGGCGGTGAGCAATGACAATTGTTGTTCTTCCCACTGATGCCTGATCGATGGCCTCTTGTACGATTCTTTCAGATTGCGTATCCAGTGCACTTGTAGCTTCATCCAGTAGCAAAATTTTTGGGTCCCTTATTAAAGCCCTCGCTATGGCGATTCTTTGCTTTTGCCCTCCTGACAACTGAAAGCCAAATTGCCCAACCTGGATAGCCAAAAGCGTAACTTAAGCATATTACAGTAGAAATTTCAGCGCACTATCGGTTGCCTCAGTTTATGCGTTCTTTCCTCTTAAGAAATTACAAGTAAGAAAATAAAAAAGGTGAAACTTTTAGACTACTCAGAGAGTACTTACTTGAGTTTCATATCCGTCTGGTAATTTAGCAATGAAGTCGTGTGCATTTGCACCCTTTGCTGCTACGACTACATCATCCATTGTGGCTCCTTCCTTCCCAAACAGTATATTTTCTTTTATAGAAGTTGCAAAAAGAATTGGTTCTTGGTTAACCAGACCCATTTGGGATCTCAACCATTTAAGATGGAGTCTTTTTGTCTTGTATCCGTCTAACAAAATTTCACCTTCAATAGGGTCGTAAAACCTCTGAAGTAAGGAAATAATGGTGGACTTGCCAGAACCACTGCCCCCAACAAGACCAACAGTTTTTCCGGCCGGAACTCTAAGATTCAGACCTTGTAGAATAGGCGTATCAGGCCTTGATGGGTAGCTGAAGTAGACACCTTTAAATTCGATTTCTCCTCGCACGTAGGATAAAGCCTTTCCCTTTTTATCTTCCGCATCTATGGCTGGTTCCCTATCAATCATCTCATTAATTCGAGTAGCAGCTGCTTTTGCCTCTGTTATAGCAGTGAGATTTGGAAGTGCAGTCAAAATATTCCTGCAAGACCATAACAGTGAGTTTCAGCTCAAATCAAGTCAAGAAGCCTATAATCATCTCCTGCAATTATACAAAACTAAAGACACAAGAAACAAGCTGTAGCAACTCACAATCCTCCCATCAGCACATTGAATCCAGCAACAAAAATATCGCCACCCTTTTCTCCCTTTTTTGTGACTAATATAGAACCGACCCATGCCTGAAAACCCCAGCTAACATAGATAACTCCCATGCTTCCCATCATCAAACCTCTGGCATAACCTTGCTTAATTCCCAGCGCCATAGTTGTTTGAAGTGCATGGCTGAACCTCTCAAGAGTTTGACGCTCTCCAACATAGGAGTACACGGTTCTTATTGAAGAAATTGCTTGTTCCGCAATCCCACCAGCAACCCCATAAGACTCAATCATCTGCATCCCCACATCCATCATGAGCTTTCCAAACCCAAGTCCAGGGACAATGAACATCAAGGTGAATGGAATAGCAGCTAATGTGAGCCTCCATGAGAGAGTGAAGGCAAATATGACGCAGAAGAAGAACGATGACATGTACGCGAGGCAGTCAGGTATCTACAGAAAACAAGCAGCAGATTTCTGTTAAACACGAACAAGAAAGAAGAAGGTGTATTGTAAATGTTTTTGCATTCAGTTGAACACTAGGTCCATATTGCTGTGCAGGCACCAGGTTTTCGATGTGTATTAACAGCTTACTATATATGGAGATTGTATCAAGGAAACATTATAGTAAGCAAGTTTATACATTAAATGAACCTTTATCTGGATACGGTCACCGTGCTTTTTAAGCATCAATATACAGCTTGAGGTTTCTTCACCTATATCTGGTCATCTACGTAAAGAACGAAGATAATGTCTGTGATGTTCCTAATCTCTGGGTTGAAAAATTGTTCATTGCTCATGCAGCAACAGAAATACTAGGGTAGTGGAATGAGAACCTTCTCGCCAATGGTGACTTGAATCGTACTGGAGTCCGAGGAGATTGTTGAAACAACTTGGTAAGTTGTGGATGAATCAGCAGCTTGGGTGTCAAAGAAGCCAACATCTTGTCTAAGGACAGATTTCAAGTACTCCAATCTCATCCGAGATGTCTGCCTCTCCGCAGTTCTTGCCCAACATAGTCCTTCTGAAAACACCAACCACCCCCCATAAAAGAAGATTGTCAAGCTCTACAAAAGCAGTCTGATTACTGAATACAGAAAGAAAGGTAGAAGAGTTACTGGAAAAGCAAAGTACCAACAAAAGCAGATAGTCCAACCCCAATTGCGACATAGAGCAACCTGAGCGCATACTGGAGAAATCAAACCACAGACCAGTCAGACTTCTGGATTGCATCTCCCTCTTTGATATTCACACTCATTACATGATATCTTTCAAAAGACCAACCACCCCCCATAAAAGAAGATTGTCAAGCTCTACAAAAGCAGTCTTAGCCGTTAATCGTTAAGCTCGTCACCAAATGCGCACTACCAAAGAGTGCAAACCAAGTCAGTATTGAGACACTTGAACTCAAAACCTTGCCAAATATGTGCTTCGATCCTATCTAAAGTGATCTGCATGTATATCCTTAATAAAGTTCTTGTACACTTCTATGCTTTATGGCAGTCCAGTTTCTTTCGATCTTTTTACAAGCACGGCACGTGAAATATAGGCGTTTTTTCAACTTAAACCAAGGAGGAAAGCAAATACAACCAGGGGAAACAATGTGTATTAATTTTACCTTGTTTACAGAACTGTAAGAGACCTTGGCATTGGGGTCTGCATACTCATTAATCACGCTGCTAAGAACAAACATCATAAGAGGGATTTGTAGTCCATCCCCCATGCTGCCTAAAGTCCCCCACAACATCAACAACTTGTCCCTGCCATCAGCATATCTAAACATGCCATCTTCCTTTTTCCCCATTTGATTCCCAGCGTGTTGAACAAAGCTCAGTGTTCACCTCTTAAGCCTGCCTTACTCTTATACTCGCAAGTTTTGCTGGCTGTCATCGTTATTATTGTCCCCTTTTCACCACCCTTTCTTCCGTGGCCGGAGCCAAGTGGAGCTAGCTCATACGTTTGTCCTTATTTTTACAGCTCAAGCCGGCTGGTTTTTGTTAACTATGGATGTTGGTTTCTATAATTCCAACCGGCGTTTGATTGGTATGTCACTCCATCGTTCACTGTTTCTACAGCACCATCACTGCTCATCTTCTTTAACTTTTCTTGTATAGTTTTTATTAAACCAGTTAGTACCCTGCATTACGACAAATTTTTGTTAACAAATTTATCTTGATTTGTGTAGAAATGTAACTAATATGTCCTTTTACAGGGAAAAGAATCCTTTCTACGTCGTTTAAGGATGGATTTGACAAGGTTCAGTGCCAAACTACGCCAAACTATTTACTCCCTCCGTCTCATTAACTCCCTGCGTGTCATTCACGATGACCTCATTTTGTAAAATGAGGAATTGTCTTTCTTTTCTGTGGCCATGTAGGGCAAAAGGCTAGGGAGTACAGCTGCCATTGGAATTGGAATTGGAATTGGAATTGGAATTTGACAAAAGCATCATACCATGAGATTTCTTACGGCAAAGATGCATTGTGACAGTGCGTGACAATGTAATAGGTTCTCATTAGCAATGCATCAATCATTGACAAGAACACCCTGCTTTTGAGATCTTTGAGTATATAAAACGCCAAACCGTATCCAACAATGGTCACTAAACTATTCACAACAGAATCATTCTGCGCCCCAGTTTTTAATGGTTTTAGTGATCACCTGTCATTGTTAACATCTTTGTCTAGGACCATGTATTGATCTGGCCCTCATTGATGCCGATTCTATCTACCCGCCCAATGTCTATTCATTCACGTCTTTGCACTTTGTAATCTCGTTTGGACGCACACCAAGACCAACGTTTTGTTATAGAGGTAGCTGTTTAGATAATGAAAATTCCTCAGAGCTTATAAGATTCTTCCGTGTGAGTACCAATACGAGCTCGCCACGCAAGCTAAGCAAGTTCTGTGATTAACATTTGTCTAACTTACACGTCTCAACAGTTGGTCTCAAGGATGACACCGTGCGGCTGCCCACCTAAGAATTAGTCATGATTGAAGATCCTCCCAAGTACCTCCTACATTGGGAGGAGCCAAACTCCAATTCCATCCGCTTAAGCACAAAAACATAATGTATGCATGAAAATCAACCAGAAGATCCAGGGGTGTGTGCTCAGGTTAAATATAAAACAGTGAAAAAGTTTCACTCATGCCAAGTTGTGTACCGCTGTTTCTAAAACAGAGAACTTGAGGTTCCTAAAAAAGTACAGGTTCAAAACAGATCTTCACAAACTTCAACCATACTTCAAAGGAGAGAATGATGGCAACACCAGCACCAGAACACCCACATCAATCTACACCTCTCTCCCAAGCAAAAGATTGAGAACGCATTATTAAGTTAGAAGGCCCCACACGACAAGCTGAAGGCAGAAACGCAAGAGCAAATACGACACCTTTAAGCACCTTTACCAGATATAAGAGCCAAGAATACCAGTTCAGAATATAAACCAAAGAAAGAATTAAAAAAGATAAAGTGAGAGATTGCAGTACAAAACACAGAGAAAGAGGAACTTACATATGCAGGAAAATGTTATACCTCTCTACGTCAACCCCGGAGTCCGCCACCTATTAAAGAATGAGGAAGATCTGTCAGACACTATTTTTTGAATGGCAGAACAAAACCAGGGTGCTTACTTCAGATCCAATATTTACCAACTTAACAAAAACCATATGTTTAAACCCAACACTTGGTTTAAATTGAAAAAACAAGCAGCTTATCCTGCATACTGAGCAGCACTCTAGTGTAATAACTCATAGTTGCATGAATAAGAGAATTTATTATCTGTAAAAATCACACATGAGGATCAAAAATTGATACTTACACGGAAGTAGGCTTTTCACAAATGGAAACGCAACAGGAGAGTAGCCTTCATATCTGGGGAAAGCGAGTGTCCTCCAAGCTTGGAGGTCCAAGTCATATACACGGTAATGAGAGGTATGAAATAAATCTCTGATTATGAAAAAAACTTCTCTCTTTATGGCAACTACAGAGTCAAAGTATGCGAGATTTTCCAGATCAAGTTCACCACTGCCTTGCAAGGACCAGCTGGACGTTTCATGGTCCTCCAAAACCCATATGTCCACACCAATCTCGGTTTCATCTACACAAACAAGCGACAGGGAACCTTCAAGATCGATCAAGAATGACCACGCAGTGACTTCATATGGAAGATTGATAGTGCTAAACTGTTCATTATAGCCAACTGAAAGGATTGAAACGGGGGTTTCAGTGTCTTCTTTTGAGCTCATGAGCCAATACAGTTTTCCACTCACAAATATGTGGTCAGCACTATTAGGAGAGCAGAGATTGACCATAGGACACTCTGAGACTGTACCTATACCTCTCCATGATCCAGTTGCTGAAGAATATATCTCGCATTCACAATGATTATCACATGGATCATAAAAGAAGTGATAAATTTTGTACTCACTGTTGTCACCATTGAAAGCAAGCCCTACAGAGGGATCCTTCGCAGATGGACAACCTTTCGGAAGCACTAGGACTTCTCGAGTGATGGGATTGCAGATACGGATTTCATAGTGAATCAGAGCCGAAGGGCTGACATCAACTGTGCAACATATCAAGCCATTAACAGAACATATCAATCTTGGACTACACAGATTTTCAAATCCTGGAAGCATTATTTCGCTAGTAACCACAAAGTCCTCCATCAAATGGACTTCCGAAACTATATCAGATTCCTCGTCGCGGGGGAAAATGAGATAAATAAGGTCACTCTTAGACCAGCTCAGCTGCAACTTAAGAAACTCTGGTCTGGATATTAACCTGTACCAGTTTCTTGAAACAGCCTTGCAGCTTATTATAGACTCGACAGGAAGTCTGAGGATAATGTTTTCAAGGATACCCTCGATATGCTCTACTGCATCCATTATTACTGTGTCCTCTTCACCTTTTAAAAGCAACTGTAAACCAATTCAATGGAATGTCACTCTTCAAACTAGCTAATAATGGAGACATCAGTTAATTTGTGCTAGCTATCAGACATCAAGCAACAAATTGACATATATATTCCAGATTCATGCTCTCAATTATTTTCCTCCTCGTCACAACTGCACAATTTTAGACCGAAATTGTGTGGAGTTTGAACTACGTTTCCGTTAGTGCAGATTTTAGGCTTAGAGACCAAATATATAAACGGAGGAATACCAAGAAAGGCGGGTATTTAAGGAGGCGGAGATGCCTGTAGCTAAGCTTAAAGGTTTACTTTTGTCGACTCTTTTTTGCTGGGCGGAGGAAAACTTTTCTCCCAATGATCCCTTCTTGGGAGTTTTTGAACAGTTTCTTGCTACGCCTATGTGGCTGAATTTCTTTTCTTTCAAGAATTTGCCCCCTCTGGCAAGCTTTTTGAATAATACTTTACCAAATCCAAAAAAGGTAATCAACGTAACTTGCATACCTAATGGCAGAAAACAAAAGGATTATATATATCCTCCTCAGGTCTCAAATAGGAAATCGAACATCACCGAGAGAGGAAGTTAGATCCAGCTGTTAAGATAGGTATTGACTTCAAGAACTATAGCAACTTTGCTAGTTGTATGTGCCCAAGGTAACCGCCTACCTGTGAACTTAAGACACTTGTCAGATGAGACCTCCCAAATGGTATTTATATTTGTACGCAGAGTTGAAACAAAAAAAAGATGAATTAATACCAAATTTTCAGCCTTCAAGATAGCAAGAATACATAAACAAGGAAATTAAGGGAACAATTTACCAAGACCCATATTAATAAAATGCACCACATTAGGAATCTGAGGTAAATCCTTTTATACATGATGAGCAGATATGCGCAAAAACAAAATACTGAAAGAGACAGATAACATTAACATGAACAAGGAAGCTACCAAGGAGGTTACTACGCGCACACAAATGCGAGCACGCGCGAGCACCCCCGCCCGCCTGCACGCACGCACGCACATTATACAGGGGTCTTGTTAACAGGTGCTCTAAAGCATGTGTAAGCACAAAACACTAAGCATTTGCAAAATAGTAGTAAAATGCTGCCTCGTTATATGTGCTAATGATCCTTATTATATATGAGATTATACTACTGATGCATCTTAACAAGTAATGATGTTCAGTACTCATGCTTAACACGAACCTGATGGCAAAGAAATTAGCATTTGGCTACTCGGTACAAGTATTCGCAAGCTTTGCCATAGGGAAAGGAGGGAAGGAGAGAAGAGGAGAGGAAGAGAGAGGGGGATGCTTTACTAGTGTGAAGGTTTCAAATCAAGTCTTTAGATAGAACCTTCAGAGTTCAGATACATGCTGTAGAAGGTGAGTCATTTATCAAGTTAGGATGTCTTGTAGACGTTATAAGGCCTTTTGTGGGATGGGGAAAGTGCAGATCTTCATCTCTATTGCAATGTGCTTTGCTACTAACGGAAAATGATGCTCAGCTTATACAAAACTTGTCACTCTGAAACGCATGCGTGCGACTCGGTCCTTGCATCAAGAGCGATATAGGATGTGGAAGTCCTTTACCAGGCATGTTTACTAAAGCCTTTAAGGGCAAAGAGTTCTAGATTCTACGTTTAGTTCCTCTCTTGCATAGAACCTGTGGATTCGATCAGAGGTTCTCCTAGTTGTTCTTCTTTTGAATATATGGCCGATTCGATCATGCTTTAAATAGATGGCTTAGTGTCCAAAGACATGTACATGGATTTTGTACGTCTTTGAACAGGCAACACACTGCCTCAATGACAAGTTTATATCATATTCGTGGGCAATAGGCTAACCATATGACTAGCAATGGGAAGTAAGAAGCCCAAATGTACAAAATGAACAGTAACAAAAGATGTGTATGACTGAAGTCACAACCTAGCCCTAAACGATTTTCCCCGACAAGTCCATAGTTTGAAATCCCGGCTTAATAATGTTCAGTAGGTTAGCCTCCGTAAAAGTAGAAAGCTTTAAAAAATTACGAGTCTTGGTAACGTACTCTAACATTTCCTCACATTACACAAAACACAGGAAATGGGTTTCACAATACACAGCGTGGCTGCAAAGGAAGGCACTAACATAAAAGAAGTTAGTCATGGAGGTCAGAAGGGGTAAAGTGCATCCTCTTCTGCTTGAAATGTCACAATACTAATGGCGATGTCCACATTCTTCATCAGATACTTGTGCACATGAGAACTAGTAGAAAAAACCTTTGCGATGCAAAGGAACTTTGGTCTTGAAACTAACTAGATGATCCATGTTCTTTTTTTTAAATAAAACTACGTGTCCTATATTGAGATTTGTAAACAATAGCCTACTAAAAAATAGCAAGAAGTGAATCTGTGGCATCTCATTGACATGTTCATAGTGTGCACTATATTTAAAATTTAAAACAAATTACAAAAAAGCCAATAACAAAATGTGCACCTGCAAAGGCACAATGTACAGCCTTTCAAAGCAGAGCCACAGATTCACTTGCCTTTTGACTTGGTCTGCCTTCTATATCATGCAATGCAACCAAGCACATAAGACTACTGTATATAAAAACTTGACCAAAAATCAAACCAATGAACAAAAACTTTAACCTTGAAAAATCATAAATCATGTTCACATTTATAAAATTCATATCAGATGCAGACTACTGAACAATTTCAAATTATGGAGAAGCAGAATGAAGGAGATTTCTATATAGCCCAAGTGCCCAACTGTTCCAAAAATCTTTGCATGAAGAGATTGCCAAGCACAATATAAAAGAGAAAAGGTAAATACAAAACATTCCCTTTATCTGTCAAAAGAGCAGCACTGAAAACTATCATAATCTATCCAGTTGCAACTATGCATAGCCACTAGGGACAAAAAGTAGAAAGTAAAGCTGGAGTGACATAATGAATCATCATTAAAGAAACCCAATTTAAGCTATAACTCATAGACTATGAAACCAGGCATGAGCTATCACATGCAATAAAAACCTGTCATTACTAATTAAATTAACCAAACCTAATGTTAGCATCGATACCACCCCCCCCCCCCAACCCCCCAAAAAGACACTCCCGAGGGTGGGGTTGGGAGGGGGGGGGGTGTTCTAGTAATATTTGCCTTCTGATAAGGAAGTGTAACATCTGACCATTCTATATATGTATACCCCATCGAGTCTCGCCAATTGGTTCAAACTGAGGCAAAGATCAAAATAAACACACTGTAATCTTTAATTAGCATGCTTTAAACAAGGTGGCACAACCATTTATTAAAAAGGTAAGTTGAGCAAAAGGAATTTTTTGATATCCAAGATATGATAGGCAACATAAATGATATTCTGTATTAGATCGGCAGATCTCATCACCAATGATCTCTCTATTTATAACTGCCAAGTAAGAGAAAATACAAGTTAAAAAGGAATGAGAAAATAAAGCTGGATTATACAAAGGAGGTATCCACAATGAGGATAACCGGGGGCAAAAAAATAAATCACAATTGATTGCTTGCACAAGAAACGATCGCAATTTAATGAAAAAATGGTACCATGATCTACACGATTGCACTAAAAAAGAATTTATCAGAAGCCCAACCTTGTCATCTAGATCAGTGACTTCTTGGTTAAGCCAGTCTTTTACTATTTCACTGATGCCGGAAGCGAGCCTCGAGAACAGTAGAAAAAGAGAGGAGAAGAGTGGAGGAGAGGAGAGGACGGCGGCTAGAAAAGGAGAAGAAATGTGAATATTTATAGGAGGGCCAGAGTGGGTAGAAGCGAAAGCAAAGTCAAGATTCTAGGGTTACCATCTAAAACCTTGTTATTACCAAGAAAATAATAAGATAAAAGAGGTCTGAGAATGGTAAAATCAAGAGATTGAGGGATTGAAAAATAGATGCAATAACTGCCCTAGCCTACCTACCCCAAATGTAAAATATTAACTACATATTACAAATGTGTCGAAAATCACCTTATTCTTCCTCCCGTTCTTCCTCCCGAACCAAACTCACAGATTATAAATTGCGCTATATCCAATATATTACATGAATCCTTTGATCCTGATTGACTCATTAGTAAGACTGATGCTAGACCGCTTGATGTAGAGCATAAGATGGTCTGCAAAGCATCAGAACCAAACCAGCGTTATGTCGAACTCGAGTATACATCCTGTACAACCGTCTGCATTGATAGCAATCCTTTAGCTAGAGCTAAGTGCCTGACTTGTGAAGAGAGAACAATGACGATGAAGTTGAAGTTACTTAAAGAATTACGAGTGTTGCTACACACTAAAGCATCCAAAAATATATAAATAATCACATTGCAAAAAATTGCTAACCTTATTTTGAGATGGAAGCAGGATATAAAGATAGAGAAATGCAACATCACCATCATCTAAGCTATGTCCCAAAAATGAATCATTTTCTTCCCTTACCCCTTAAGGAAGCACATGATCTACGATAAATTTCAAGCAATCAAGTCTTCTCTCATTACATCTCCCCATTCATCCAAGGTCTACCACTACCTCATCTTACCTTATTAACTTGAAACAAATCACTTACACGGGCATCCAAAGGCTTACCGCAGATATGACCACACATCTCAAGCGATGTTCCCATCTTTTCCACAGTTCGTGCCACCACAACTTTGTTGCAAATATCCTCATTTCTCATACTGTTCCTCCTTGTGGGGCCGAAATCCGTTTAAGCATTTGCATTTGAGCTACGCTTAATTCCTGACCATACAAAATTGTTGGCCTCGCTGAGGTCCTATTATTTATAATTGGCTCTAATATTTCTAATGGAGGAAATAACGACGTGAAAAGCAAGATAGGTATCAAAATGTTATCTTCCACACCACGGGCTTTCTCTCCAATTTCATATCTCGTGAAACGACTTGGTCAACCAAGCTCTCCTTATCTTGCCCAAGCATCTCCAAGCCTCAATAGGTATACCGTCTGGACGATTACTTAAACCTCAGTAGGAAGATTGTTTTGTTCAATAACCTTTCCTATTTATCAATTCAAAGCTTCCTCAAACTCTAATTAAATCATCAAAAGGGACACTAAGTTTTCGTAAGTTCTCTTCCTTTACCCAACAGCTTGTCAAAGTAACCTCTCCATCTCTCCCTACCCTCGACTTCTTTTAGTAATAACCTCTGATTCTTGTTTAATAAGCTATATACGATTCAAAACTCTACTTATCCTTTCTCTTACCTTAGCTAGCTTATAGATCTGTTTTTCACCCTTCTCAGTATCTAAGCTTCGGAATAACTTCCAAAAGCCTTATCTCTAGCCTTTCCTGCTATGTTTCTAGACAACTTATACTTCCCATCATTCTATCTTTCCTGCACTCATCAAATCCTTTATAACATTCCCCCGAACTAGATTGCTTCTTGAAACATCCTCATTCCGTGACCAAGTTTCTTCATCTATAGGACCATTTCCTCCAATTCTCTGAGAACCTCTCTAGTAAATCTCCTCACAAATGTAGACATTATCGATCTACATAAACCTCCTTAACCTCTCTAGTAAATCTCCTCACAAACGTATCGTCAAAGTGATAAGCACAACATTAACCTCCTTAACCTCCTTATTCTATCTTTTAAAATATATACTCAGCACCACCAAGTCACCAACCTAAGTTGTGTATCTAAAGACTCCCAAATATAACCTTACGATCTTTACATAAGGCTCGGTTCTCCCTCCTGTGAAGAAGAGATCTATCCAGCTAAGACCCATTATAAAATAAATGTGAGTCTCTTTTCTGAAAGAAGGTGTTTGCTATCATCGAATTAAGGCCACAGCGAAATCTAGAAAATCTACTCCTAATTCATTCCTATCTCCAAAACTGAATCCTCCATGTACACTCTCAAAGCCTGCACCAGTTCTTTCGGCATGCCTATTTGAAGCTCCTCCTATAAGCAGCTTATCCATGCAAGTATTCCATATACACTCCATCCATATTCTCCTCAAATTACTTCTTGAAAAGTGCTACTTGAGTGACATACATGATCATTATATTTATAGCCTCCTCTGATGAAGCTAATTTAACTTATATAGTCCTATCACCCTACCTCTTGATCTAGAACCTCAATTTTCAGGCTTTTATCTACTATAATCCTCCTTCATTTCAAATCCTAACCCTGCCTGTGTACCCAAACTTAAATCATGTACCATATAGCTCCTCAACATTTATCACGATCACATTACTCACCTTTTGCTCCTCGATCAACTAGCTCCCTCAGCTTACATGTTAACGAAGATAATTACCAACTAGTTAACCTAAGTCTATGATCCTGGATTACTTTCTTCACCTGCATTCATCAAGTATGGTGGGGGAAATGGTGCTGACACGACGCCCCTTGCCCATTTCTCAAAGCACCATTTAGTAGGTGCAACTCATTGCTCAAGAGGAATGCTGAAAGATTAACATAATTTCTCTGGATACTCGTGTTCACGGAATGTAATTTTTTTATGTTAGTCGTCTAGCCATCGCCACCCTCCTCCTTTCTTCGAGTTTGGGACTGGCTACTTATATAAGATGTGAAAATAAAGTACGACACATGGGTGATCTTTCTCTATCATCAAAAGTACTTCTGATTATGTATTCCCAAATTGAACAAATTACAATAAATAGTGGACTGACAAATTCGCTCCGCACAGTTGCATGCAAACTCTAGTGCAGAGCGGGAACTGCATGATAGATTTGGGCACTAAGAGATAAACTTGCTCATGCTTCATTGGCTCTAGTTTTGAAGTTTGTGTTAGTGATTCACGACTAATCTTATGGAGCTTAAGAAATGGTGTCATTTCTGAATCGAAGGCCTTTCTTTCATAAAGAGCTTGTCAAAACTATATAGGATGTAGGAATACTTGTCGTGACTATTTAAGGTCAAAATAGGCTTAAATGTATCCAATTGGCTTCGCTATTAGACCCTTGAACACATTGGCTTGGACTTAAGATAGGTGTTTGTTGTAGTTTCTGCTTGGTATGCAGCAACACATGCTACTTGTTTTCACAGTGGCCTGTGAAGTTCAGCGCAGCCTGCAAACTTGTTGGCCCGCAGAATGTATGTGAGGCCAGCTGGAGGAATGGTACATAGTAAAAAATGATTCTCTTCCTTCCTGGCCACTGAATCTCTCCAAAGGCATACATAGTCCCCTGCTAGATTGTCTGATAATAATCTTGTAGAAACTCAAGTAGCATGCCAGAAGTTCTGATTCTAGTGGTGTCCTCAAGATATTCCTAAAAAGTTATTATAAGTTAATTGCTTGTTCGTCTTTTTACACGGTTCAATAGTGTTATGTTATTTATGCATGTCAGTAGTAAAGTTACTTGCTAGTTCACCCAACTCTTAGATAGTCTGATAATGTTATGTTGTTTTTATATGCTTCTCGGACTACTAAGTGTGCTACTTTAATATCGCATAAATTACCATGCATGATCTTTCATTTGCTAATAGCTCAATTCACCAACAAATCACGAATCCAGAGAACAATGTTCATAGGGCCATCAAGCAAGGATTTTGTAACAATACGGTCAACAAAAGGCATGCCAGACTACAGGGGCTCACTAAATCATGTAAAGGCCAATATAACCTCTCTGCCACAACCCCTGAAAGTCTCCCTGATCTCAGAACTTTTCTTTATAATTTAAACTAAAAGAGTCACGCATGATGGTCTGCACAAACATTGCATAATTCAGCTAGTGCTTAGATTTTGATTTAAGACAACTTTTTTATTGTTATGGGATCCCCGTACTATTAAAATTTTTTTACTTAGTGGTAATAAGATGTAAGCAATTACGTTGTTGCCTGCAGGAATGCAGTTCCCCTACAACAGAGAGGCATTCTTGGCCTGCGGGTCATGGGATCAGTTGTAATTTCTCTTACAGTTTTGATGTTCTTTTTTTTTTTTCTTTCGGTGAAATGTCATTGTATTAATGAAAAGATACTCCTGTACACCATCTACAAAATCACAAGGTATTCTCCTCGCCTACAAATTCCTGTACATCATCACAAGATACGCGTAGTAACAAAATTAATCACAAAGAATGGCTGCACTAAACACCCAAGCATTGCAAAGAGCTCTCTTAGTTCTATTTCCAGGAACTTTTTTCCAGCTCCTTACCCACCATGGAAGCAGTTGCTTGATCATCTGTACTAGTGTTTCCACAATTCTTTATTGCAATTCAAAGATTCGAGTGTTCCTTTCAGTCCAAATCACATAAGCGGATATGTCAAAAACTAATTTCCTTAGTTTAGCTCGAAAGCTTTTGCCCCAAAAATTCTCCGAAGCAAATTTCAACAGTTGATTCCAGGAGTTCCAATGGCATCGGAGCTGTATTTTAGTTGAAATACGCTTGCATAGCTCTGTGGATTACGAACAATACCAAAAGAGTCATATCTTCTGAACTTTCAGGTGTTCCTCCATATTTTATCTATCAAGGAGTCGTCAAGAGATAGAGTGCCTCTGATGGACGTATAGGAGGAACTACAAACATCCTTATTATAGCTAAGAGTCATATTAACTGGGGCATTCCACCCCAGATTTCCTTCCGACGATGCTTATCTTTAAAATTTTAAAGTTTTATTTTTCCTTCCAACTATATATTGCGGCAGATAAGCAGGAAAAAAAAAACTAAATCTAGTATGTTTGCAGATACAACGAAACAGAGACTCAAACTGAGGTCCGCTGTCCCAAGTTTTCTTATCCTGACGGTGCTTGTCTCCAAATATTGAATATTCTTCCCTATAGATCACCAGCCCCAAAGTTCTCCACAATCTTATGCATCATCCCAACATCCCTAACCATATCCTATGAAGCATGGGCTCAGACAGAACGTGACACAGACAGAGATTCAACCAGATTCAAGACTCGTCCCAGGAAACGGATGTAAAAAAAGCACAAGTTTTTTTTCTTGCCTATTGCCCATTCTCATGCATTTTAATGCATTAGATAACGGGCATATACGTTTCTACTATCCCACTTTACTGTTGTTCGCATACCCTTTAATTTCTTTTTGTTGTCTATTAGATTCTATGGGAATAAGATCACATCATGGAAGCGAAAAGTTAGGTAGAGAATAAAAGAATGGTGATTCCCTAAGTTTTCCCACTCATTCAATCGCTTCGTGAACGTTAATGCTGAAGACCACAAACCATAAGCCTCACACTCGAATGCTACGAGGTCACCAGGTTAGTTTTTCTACTCCCCTGTACTCCAGATGCCAGGAATATATAATAAGCACAAATTTAAGTCATCGAGATGCTGAGTAAGATATTACTAATTTTAGAGCCTTCTACACAGCTGCCAAAAATGTCCGGATCTAAAATGGCCAACCTCGATGTCACGAGCGTTTCATTGATAGCACTTCTTCCTAAACAAGTCAGTTACTTCCAATAATCCAGATAGGAACTTTCTTTAGTTGAACTTTCTTATCGTCAAGACCTATGTGGGGATTAATTGACTGCACGCACCAGATTCTTAACCATGTAAATGTGTATAACGGAAGAACATGGACAATATAATATCAATGACTCCCTCCTTTTCATAATCTTTGTCACTTTGACTTTTTGTGAATCCTTAAATTAAAAATGTAAAATGTAAGCACCGACTGCACTCATCTTTTTCATTATTGACTTGTCAAATAATACTAATTTGATCAGTAAACATTCAAATCATGTCCTACTAGTCAGAGTGGCACGCGCAATACGTGTGCAAAAATGAAGTTAGCAATACAATATTTTTATAGCATCAACCATAGCCATTAGAATTTACATTAGCAACATTTGTTAACACATGGCACTAACTATTCACAATTTTAAATTTCTAGTTCGTGTCACTTTTTTAAAAAAAAAATTAGAATTCCAAGTGTTAGAATTTAGATAGGTAGCTATATAACACCGTCAAGTGTCTGATAGGTAGCTACGTAAGGTGTTCCCTTTATATAGTATAGATAGATAGATAGATAGAGCAGATAGAGCAGATAGAAGAAATAGATGAAATTGCATAAGGCCAAAGGGAACAAAAATATGAAACGGAGAAATTGCAATCGGAAAAACACCAGTAATAAGCCAACAGTGCCTACCTGCCTATGCGCATGCATTACGTGTTGCCGAACAGCCAAAGGAGTAACCAGATAGCCATGCCGGTAAATCCGGGCGGAGGATAGAAATATTGTGTGATGACAAGAGGAATTGGTGCCATATTCCGCATGGTTATTAGGGTTCGAGCGTCGATAGGATCTGCTGTCTTCATACAGGAACCGAGAAGCGGTGGTTTCTTGTTGCGCAGTGTGGCTTACAATTCGCAAGTGACTGATTACGGTGTGTCTCGTCTCGTCCTCTCCTCTGATTTACGGCGAGTCCAGCATCAGTGGCGCACAACATGCTCGTTTCTTGCTGAGTTACTGTAAAGCAAGGGATGAAATGACAGATTAATCTCTAATTTCTGAAAACTTCTCTTAGCAATGTTAATTCTATCACCGTTACGCTCTTGAGCATTATTAGCACTTTTCTCGGCCCAACTCATCTTGATTGGGCAGATTACAGCAAATGTATTTGACTAGTTTGATCCATCCCCCTTAGTGGTTTGCAATTTACTTGGAATAATCCTACTCCTGACTCTAATTGATGAGGTAGAGATCTTCACGAATAATACTATGCCTTTTTTTTTTTGTAAAGATAGCGTTGTAATTATAGGCGTAATTTTCTAAATTCCTATGAAAACATTCTAGCTGCTGCCGACGTAGTGCATAAAGCTTACAATGACTTATGTAACGATCATTATTTACTAAATATTGCTAATGCATTGCAGGTATTTCTTAACGGCAAATTTTTAACAGTAATTTTAAACGTCACTAATTAAAAATCATTAAAAATATCTAGTCATCCAAGTTGATAGTGGTTTTTGCAGTGGCTCGATGATTGGTGTTGGTAATTGGTAATTTGTGGTAACGATGATCCATTGTGTGGCGGTACAATTTGTTCTATGATGGTTTTGCTATGGTTGATTTGTGCTGTGGATTGTGGTGGACCTACAATCGAACAACCAACCACCACTGTGGCCGGTGGTTGCTCGATTGTAGGTGATAGGTTTAGTGGTGGCTGGATGGTAGGTGCGGGTTGGCGGGTGGTTTTGTGATGGGTATTTTGTGGTGGATGACGATTGTTAGTTGGGGGTGGTCTTACATGGTGTTGTGCTAGGGTGGTAATTTTTGGTTGATCAGAGGTTTGTGTGATAATTGTTGAGGTGGTTATGTGGTGGTTGTGATTTTTTGATGGTTTTTATACGGGAGTTTGGCAGTTTTAACACTTGATGCTATGTCCCCAACCATATATATATATATATATATATATATATATATATATATATATATATATATATATATATATATATATATATATATATATATATATATATATATATGCATGCTATGTTCACTTCAAAGTTTTGACTTTTTTTTTTTCAGCAAGCATATCCACTAAAGTCCAAAATATCATCATTGAGGACATTCGTATTATTCATTATTCATATTTTTTTTTTCATCGTAGAGAAAGCTCCTCTCATTCCCATGCATCCCTTCTCATTACCATGTACCAAATATGAGTTCCGGAAAGCTACTACCCACCTCCTCTCATTGCCACCAAATCCTTCCATTAATCCGAAAACTCCTTTCAATGCGCACCAAATTCCTCAAATCACTTAAACCCACCATCCGAACCCAAGCGCCCCTCATTCATGGCCACCAACATCATCAAATCCTAACTTGACATGGGCTTGTTAAGCACGGAATCAAGGGTAGAGTGCACGTTAATAATGCTCTCCCGGACATGTACGCTGCATGTCGCATTACTATGGACGACGAATGCGTGGTCTTTCAAGACATGCGTGAGAAGAATGATTTGTCGTGGACAATTTGATTATCGAATACATCCATCTGGCTTATAGCTATGGAGGTCTTCGAATATTTAGGCAAATGTTAATGGTATAGGCACAAAAACAACCTAATATGGTGTTTCAATTTTCAGTAAATTTGTGTTCTTTCATGGCTCCTAATATCTATCACGTCGTCCAGTTTTATTTTTTTTTTCTTGATAGCAGACCTTTTTGGTGGTGGGTTGTTTGGAGCTAGAAAGCTTACCACGGTGGAAGTACGCTTTCAATGTCAAGTAAGCTTATCAAACCCGGCAAGTTCTTCAAGACCTTTCATCCTCTAAGTATATGAAAAATGGCCTTTATTGGCCACGTACCAATGGTTTACCAAACTGTTTACATCTCCATTTTTCTTGGCAGTGAAATTCTCTTCCTCCTTTGTATGCATGGCAGCTTGATTTTGCCGCTTCCATACCTCGTTGCAAGTACTTTTGGACTGATCATTCTGTAAAGACCAGAAAAAAGGTTTTTGCCTAAAAAATTTCCAACATTTTTGGAGGCCTTAAGAGACCTATATATATCTTTTGTATCTCCGTCCAGCCCTGTCCTGATAGATCAGAAGTTATGCTCTGGCTGACGACCATCAAAAACTGGCTTTCTCTCTACTGCTTGAGAATGGGTAAGCCATCAAACCTAAAGCTAATTAAGTTCCTAGAGAAAATAGTTGAACGGCTTTCAGGGAACATTCCAAATGGAAGATGCTGGATGAAGCAAGTTGAAGCTTGTGCTATGCTGCTATAGCCTAGAGAAGTCATGTAAAATCAAGTTTTGCTTATCATTTCTAAAACATCTAAGTAGCTGCAAAGTCTTGACAAGGTTGATCCTTGCCTCTGCAGCATCCAAGAAGCCGGTCAAAAAGTACTTAAATTACAATTAATTCCATACAACCAGTGTCCAAGACTACACGACCTTGAAGTTCCTAAGTATTCTTTTGGTACCATTGCAGGCCGACTAAGATGGTAAATCACCACAGAGGTTGAGCAACAGAGAACTGTTTGCTCAGAACATTGACTATGTTGTAGTCTTAGTTTCATATATGTCCTAACCTTGTCAATCTTCCCCCGTTTCATATTTGAGAACACTGGATCACACCTGTTGGATTCATGGTAAGTGCTAGGTGCTACGCTCTTTTGCTGTATATTGTATGCTACTTTGCATATTCATCATCCACAACGTCATCGTATTCTCTGTTAGTTCGGTGTTGGCATGGTGCTTGTGATTATGCCATTCTACAGGCCTAACACTATATCAAAATTTGTCCCAATGGTTGATTTCACCATGACAACTCAGCATTGCAGTCTTAACAAAGTACTTCCATCAGTAGCTATATCTGGATTCACTACTAAGGATCCTCAAAACTATGGAATCAGAAAGTAGAATTAATTGCTAGACATCAAAGCTTCTCAAGAAGTAATAATACACCACAGGCAACCGAAAAACATAAACAAAAAGCATGATCAAATACATTAATGAGACGTTACCTCTCTCCTTCTAGCTTTCTAAACATGATGAATATTGAAGCTAACGTGATTGCAGAGGCTGGTGGCTCTAGGGTAAAGTGAATGGAGGCTGATATATGGAGATAGGGTTTTAAAACCATGCATGAGTTTAAGTATAATTTTATGGGTTTTTTTTTGGAGGGGGGGGGGGGGGGGGAAGTCAAAATAACCTTAAAATGATATAAAATCATATACTCTAATAGGAGTATTTTAGGAAAAGATACTTGATATTTCATGAGAAGTAAAAAATATCCTTATTTTTTTTAATAAGACTCTAATCCAAAAAGGATATTTTATGGCAAAAAGAGTTATAAGTCGAAAACACCTCTAAGTCACCCCTAACCTTTTATCAAGAATTTAATAGAATACGGTATTTTAAGGGAAAAAAAAGATTAGCCATTTAATTTCATCCGTGTTTACACACACACACTACATATAAAGGTGCGGATAATCATAAATCATTTTTTAGACAAAACTATCCCTACAAATTTTTATAAAGACATTATTACCCTTGGCAGTAAAAGAAATGAATCGGTGTTAATCTTTCAATGCTTGATGTAGGTTCCTCTCCCAAGTTAATTTCCAAATTATCTTTACCAATTGATTGGAAATCCTTCCAACTTTTTGCCAACCCTCCAATTTCTTTTAACATTCAAACGCTAAGAGGACATTCCTACTCTCGTGAATTGGTCGAACAATACACACTTTGCCCTTATAATTCGTTGAAATATCATATTGTAAACTAAGGATCTATTTGACTAAAGTTGTGGTTTTTACTTTTGATTCTCAAAAAAATAAAAACCAAAACTAGTTTTTTTTTTAAAAATAGCTTGATGTTTGGTAAAGCAGTTTTGTTTTGAGTTTTCTTTCCTCAATCCTTTTTTACCGTTTTTCCTTAAAATGTTTTCCTCTTCTCTAACAAAACCTTCCAGCCACGGCCAAAGCCAGTCAACACCACCACTACCTCCTTTTGTTAAATCACACCCCCACATCACCCCCTTATCAATTTGAATCATAACACCACCATCACATTGGGTGTGATTGGCAAAGCTTGTGGGCATGGTGGAGGTGACGATGATGGCTGCAATGTTTGATTTGAGTGACGGCAGTTGGGCGGAGCAGATATGCGACGGTGCAGTGGCGGCGGCGGCGGGCAAGAATGTGAGTGGCAATAGTGGTGGGGTGGCGACGCTAGTCTCGACGGTGGTCGTGGGCGTGTGCGGTCAGCAGTGCTGGGTCGTGTTGTTGGCGACAGTAGTGGGACGTTGGCATTGGTTATGGTTGTTAAGGACAATGGCTGGCGGGGGTGAAAATGGCAGTGGTGGTGGATCATGGTGATGGTGGTAAGTCTGGTGGTTGTGGTGTTGCTATGTGCGTGATGAGGGTTTTGTTAAAATGGTGTTCATTTTTTGCTTCTAATAAAGTTTGAAGGTTGGATCTTAAATCAAAAACCAAGACTGAAAATCGAAAACTCCAAATGTAAGTTTTTAAAAATAACTCCATTTTAAAAATTGAAGGGAAAAAAATAAAAACTATCTATCAAACAGGCTTTTTTTTTTTTCCGGTTTATAAATAAAAGTGAAGAAAAAACTGAAAATAAAAACCGTGGCAAACACCACCTAAACTTATGCCTTCTGCTCTGCTTGCTATTTCCCCTCGGCGCCATGCATCTCTTCATCTTTGCATCTCTTCATCTTTGCATTCATACATCGGTAAAGAGGAAAGTAACGTCTCTCAATCTCAACAAACGGCCATAACAACGAGTCTTCATCTTCCACACGAATCAAATGTTATTAATGGGATGATTAAAGAGCCAATGTAGTGCAGAGCTTTTCAACCCTACTTATGCTTTTGTTCGTTCATCCTTCACGCCTTATTCCTTGTTGCAGTTCTCACCAAATATGTGTATCATCTCTAGATTAGAGGTAAGTTTCTGTTTCCTTGTTTCCATGGGATGCTTTGTCTTACAGTTTCCTTCATGTGAATATGGTTGTGACAGAACTTGATTGGAGCTAGAGTTAAGTAGTCCAATGGAGTTTAGGTTTTGCGCTACACGTCTTTTCATTTGTAGTTTTAAGGACTTCTTTGCCTCTGATTCCACAAATTTCATTGGTAAATAGCAAATGACATGCAGCTGTGAAATGTTCGACACGAGGGACCAGCTGTGTGGTGGATTTGCTAATGAACTGGCCATGGATACATAATTTCATGTGCTCATGTAGGTGTTCTAAATTCATTTTTCTTGTCATTTGGACTTAAGGTTTTTGTTATTTTGGACCAAGGTTAGTGAGTCTTAGAAATGTATATGTAAGTTGGAGCTTGATAACTGTGATAATGGCTGTCTATGTTTGCGCCACACATTTTATTGGGTTGAAATGTTTGAGATATATTTCTCAAATACATATTAGGATCGTAACTTTAATGTACGATACCACAGAACTTAGCTCACTAGAAACATGCAAGACTATGGTTGCCTATGGCATAATGACGCATGCTCTTAGCATGTTTGTTCTAATTCCACAACCACAGCTATTTTGTGGAGTTATAAACTGTAAAAAATTACATTGGAATTCTTATTGACATTATTACTTCTCACTACACGTTTAAATACTAAAAATTTTCGTAGATCACGGGGTAACTCCTTCAAGACAGTGCTCCATGTATAGTTCATTAATGTCCCAAAACCAAAATTCGTCAGGTCTTTGATTTTTGTAACTGCCTATAATATTTACAGCAAAATGGACACTGTAATGAAACAGGGTAGAATGGTAAAAAGTACAAAACATGTGCTAATCTCATTTTTTTTTTCGTTTTTATCTCAACTTTTGGCTTCTGCATAAAAAATTCAATGTGTTTGGTGCCAAGTTTGTTCTGCTTTACTGAAATATACTATGCTGAAAACTAATTGTCTGTAAATTAGTAACAAGTAATTTGTGCAGCTGAACTTTTTTTGGGCTTTTATGGTCAGGTGGTCCATACAGCAAGGCCCTCATTGTTCGTCTTGGTCTATGAAATATGTGGCAAGCTACGTATGTAACAAAATACAAAATATACAGGTTATCTCCACGGCAACTAAACTTTAAAACTCTACCCAAAAACAAAGGTATAACATATTTCTAAGCTAACTATAACTAGCCTATGTATGTTCCCGACCCTATCAAGTTATTATTAGTAGGAGCTTCAAAATTATCGACTGAGCGTGCTATGCATGGCTATTGTAAAACGTTCATAGTTCATGTGCAACGCACGTGCACTGCTACTAGTAATAGGAAATTTTTAGTGTCTTTTTGGAGAATTTGAATAGTGAAATGTTATTTGTCTACGGAAAACACCGAAACACCATTAGGTGCTTTCAAAAATGGACACAGCTGAAGAACGTCTTTTGGTAATTTGTAAAACAAAAGCTGCTGCCTTACGTATAAATGGGACTAATTTTTGTATTTGAAAACAGAAATGAGAAAGAGAGCAACTACAATACACAGCCTACACAACTGTCAAGACTTGTTAACAGGAAATGAAACATAAGGTTTACCAGGACAGTAATGTGTTAAGTCCATGAATTGACTGCTTACTTGCTCAGGAAACAATGAAATAAAAACAAGTATTAAACTGTGAAGCATTTGTTGACTGAGGCTTTAGGAAGCTGCACCAAACCTTGTTTATGTATTAAATTGAGTCTAACTAATCTCGAAGCCTGAAGGGGACCATTGTCTTGACTTTGAATTCAACTTTTTTGACCCTTGGAATGATATCATTGGTGTTCTTGCTACATGTTTGGTCAAGTCAACAAGAATACAAAATAGTACCAGTAACACCATCACGTCATCATTAATAGTCATTGACACTCATGGACTAATGATGAACCTTGAACTAAGTTATTTGAAGCATCATACCAGTATTCAGTGTTAGTTTTCTGCCAAGAAACCTCCATGGACCAAAGGCTGTACACTTATGCAAAAACAGGCAACATGTATCTCCTAAGCATTTGCTTAATAAGAATCCAAGCTTAATCCTTAAAAAAACTCCCCACGAGAACACGGCCCTCCACATAGCTGTGACGTCAGAACATATGAATGTTGTTGCTGAGATTTTTAGTAGAAGGCCCTCCCTCCTCACACAACCAAACTTAGATGGAGACACACCTCTACATGTGGCTGCTAGAAAAGGTCAATTCCCTATGGTAAATTTCCTGGTTGCAAAGATTTTGTCTTCATCCAAGCGAGACATTGATGATATAAGAAATGGCGGGATTGTGTTATTGAGACGAGGAAATAGTGGCAATAACACGATTTTGCACGAGGCCGTGTGGAACCATCAGCTTAAAGTGGTGGATTTGTTACTAAATGTTGATCCTGGGTTGGCCTGTTTTGTTAACAACGCGGGTGAGTCCCCTTTGTATCTGGCTGCTAGAGATGGAATGCTGAAGGTCGTGAATCGTATATTAGTGTTGGCTAGGTATGCTCATGGTGGCTCGGATGGCCAAAACGCTTTGCATGCTGCCATTGCAGAAGGCCATTTTGGTAACTCCAGGACATTCCCTTTTTTTTGGTTTTGATGGCTTCAATAGTTCTCCTGTTTTAGTCCTACCCCTTGTCAAGAAATATAAGTATCTGAATTTGCTGATTGCAAAAGGAAACTGATATACTATAATGCCACTGCATTATAACTAATCCAAAGCTCTATAAAATTGCATCAACTGGTTGCTTGATTCATTCAGGGAAAATCTAAGCTTGCATAAACCTTTGCAAACTTTTAAATGTACTTTCTACTCTAGTAAGGGAATTCTACTGACTACAAAGAACTCTTACTAAGCTGATTAGGGCTAAATCCATAAATGCTTCTGTTGTCTAAATATGCTCTTCTCATGTATGCCTGTCAATGTTCATCTTTTCGCTGTATCTACGTGACAGATATAATTGAAGCGCTTCTAAGAGCAGAACTACAATTAATTCAAGAAACAGATCACCAAGGCAGGACCTCACATCACTATGCAGTGCACTTGGGAGACAACAGGATGGCGCAACGCTTACTAGAACTGGATACTTGTACTGCATATGCGTTGGATAAAGATGGCCAATCATCACTTCATTTTGCAGCCAGCAAAGGCCATACCAAACTAGTGAAAGAAATTATACGGCACTCCCCAGATTCTGGAGAACTAGTGGACTTAATTGGACGAAATGCTCTTCATGTGGCCATCCCGGAAGGAAAAGTTAACGTTATCAGGTTTGTGCTTGAGACAAAAGAGCTAGAAGGGCTTATAAATCAAGCAGATTATGATGGAAACACTCCTCTTCAAACGGCCACCATGGGAAGAAAAAGTTGGATTCTGCGCCTCCTGATATGGGATGGAAGAGCTGATCGAAGAGCCAAGAATAAGAGCGGAAAAACAGCTATCGATGAGTCAATTGGTGAACAATTTGCAGGAGTTTCAAGGGTAGCAATAAATAATTCTTCTTTTTCCTATAGTTAGTTCATAAAGTCCCAAAATTCATACTTCGCCTCATTTACATTTTGTGAAAGGATCTTCATGCAAGTATGCTGCATTTATCAAATGATTTATATTTATTGTAGGCTCCGGTATCAGGCATCTCGAGACATCTTTGCTTCCCACAGGTCACAGGAGAAAAACTGTCTCCAAATGAAGACCAAGACCCAGCAGCTGCCACATTGCAAACTTACAAGAAAATGAGCCATACAGTTTTAATGGTTGCAACGCTAACTGCCACGGTCACATATGCAGCGGCTTTCACTATGCCTGGTGGCTACAAAAATGATGTTGGCCCAGAACAGGGCTGGCCCTTCTCCGAACAAGCAAACGTTTTGAGTGGTTCATCATCTCCAACAGCCTTGCCATGACATGTTCCATAGCTGCAGTTAGCGTTATATTTTGCAGAGTTGTTATTGGTAGAAATTCCTACGTCTACTACTTTGCAAGTTCCATGGTTCTTACTTACATTGCAATACAAGCAACTTCTGCAGCTTTCGTAACTGGTCTAACTGCTGCTATGCCTGATCAATGATTTACTCGTATCATGGGACATATGATAGGGTTGGTTGTCCACACAAGTTCGTGCTTATTTATTTTCCGTTTGATGCAGATCTTTTCCATCTGCGAACTTTATTTTCGTTTTTGTAAGATCAAGTACAGGACTTATCAATAGGTAGCATCAAACTCACAACACGTGTTACAAATATAACTAGGGCTAATTACACCCATGTCCTTGAGGTTTTGGGGTAATTACACGCGAGGATACAAAGTTTCAAAATGTAACACTTATATCCATCGATAAACGGAATACAAAAATACTTAACGGTTTTAACAAAAAGACTAGATTGCCCCTGACTTTAAAATAATTACCCACTTAATTTACTGTTTATTCTTCTTCTCCCCACACCCAGCACCCACCCCCACCTCCCGCACCCCCACCCCACCCCTACGCGTCTGCCTCTTCCTCTCCCCACACCCAGCACTCACCCCCACCCCCCCGCGCCCCCACCCCACCCCCACGCGTCTGCCTCTTCCTCTCCCCACACCCAGCACCCCCACCCCCCCGCGCCCCCACCCCACCCCCACGCGTCTGCCTCTTCCTCTCCCCACACCCAGCACCCACACCCCCCCCCACGCCTTCTGCCTTCCCCTTCCCCGTCAGCGCAGTAGCAGGCCCTCCGGCGAGGCACCGGCGCCGCAAGATCGCGATCACACTCCCGATCTGCCTGTCGCCATACCGATCGCCACCATCACCGCCGCGACCTACCTCCGTACCCCGCGCAGTCCGAGATCGGAAGCATCACTGAGCTACGTCGCGACACCGGCCTCCTCCGTCGAGATGCGCGCCACCGTGACCACCAGCAAGGCAGCGCCATCACCACCACGATGGGCTTGCACCATCGCAACCACCGGTGCGATCGTCGTCGTTGTAATGGCCAGATCTGTCTCCTTCCCATCCAGATCTGTCTCCTTCCCGGCGGCGTGGATTTGCCAAGGCGCTTGCCGGAGGAGTCTCGGCAGCTTGGGTTAGCCAAGGGGCTTGCCGGCGTGGTGGGGTGGTTCTGCAGGATGGTAGGGCGAGGGGGGCTGCTGGCGGCGGAGGGAGGCTGCCAGCGATGACTTCAGATTTAGGGTTTAAATTGTGGAGAGAGAAAATTATACTTTTTGTGACGATATACTGTACAGGGGTAGTATTGCCATTTTCAAAATACGTAATGACGAAAATTATACTTTTTGGACAGAATACTGACGGTTGGATAAAAGTGTTACTTTTTTTAACGTTTTTGGTCACGTATGTTACATTTTGAAACTTTGTGTCATCGCGTGTAATTACTCCCAAACCTCAGGGACATGGGTATAATTAGCCCATATAACTAATATTATTTCATATTCCTATTCCTATACTTGCAGACCAAGATTTGCTTCCATTTATTGAATAAAGCTACAGTGTTAGCTACGAATCAGAAAGGTATGCTTTTAGATGGACCGTGCTTGTGAATTTGGCCAACTCCAAAGTAAATGATGCAAATACGCTTGATATAAGGCCATAATTGCTAATGAAAAATATGCAAGCAAGGAAAAAATAGAGCAAACAAGTTAGCTTAGTTAGTAGTGGCTATGCTACTGACCGACTCTCTTTTTAGCTGAAATTTGGGTTTTCATAACTTAAAAGTCCACAAAGTTGTATCAGCAATGGAGGTTTATCTTGGTGTTAATGCAATGCTCTTCCAAAACTGGTGCTTCTTTCCTGTTGAAAATTTTCATCAATAACTAGATATACGTAGAATTTAGTTTGCTAGTGGCAGATGATGAATGTCCTTTTGATGAAAAATGGAGTTCAATATTATTGAATCTGTAGAACTGAAGAAGGAAAATAGTTTTATGCTCCTGATCTCAACTTTTCGACTTTTTTTTATAATAAAATGAGTCAAAAAGTCGAAAACTATGCTTGAAAAGGGATTTGGATATACTATTGAATTCCCCAATCTGGACATGTCTTGACCATTTGGGCACAAAAGTTACACGACTGGTGTTCTTTCTACACACTCGTTCACAATGTTCAAGTCACTAGGGAAGCTCCATCGATGCAATAACTGCAAATCTGTTGAAAACTTGGTTCGGCAGATCCAAAACTTCAGTTCCCCACTTGGTTCCATGGTGCGCTAGGGAAGCTGTATTGATCCAAAACTGCAAATCTGTGCAAAAACAGGCAATACAGATGAATGCTGGAGATCATGAATCAGAGATCGGTCTTAACAACATTGTTTGGTACAAGTTTATTATCTATAACAGTGTTGGTTATATTTTTTGAACCAACTCACTCCATATATCGTGTGCTCCACCCTTGGTAGAACTTTTAGTCAGCGGACTCCTGGTTTTCTTGAGTTGCTCCGATCCAGTTTATAGACCATAAATGCCATCACTCTCTGGTAAAGCTCAAACCAGGATTCCCTCTGATATACCTCAAATAAAACTTTCAATAATTGGGGAATACCGGCAATCCTAGTTGAACTGGAAGACTGATAGTTATCTTATCAGAGATCATGACGTGATCCTCAAGGATCCTAATGCGATCCTAACACATCTAACATACGGCCCAGTCTTACTAGGGCTCTTCTTCCTACCGCTATATAAAGGGGTCTACCCCCCAGGTATAGGGACAACTACACACATTCATGCTTTTTCAGAGTCATTATCATGTAGCTGCGCTCTGATTTAAGCATCGGAGAGTTCTCCGCCGGGAACCCCACCCGGCGGTCACTCGTTTTCTGTCTTGCAGGTCATCGGTCCAGGCTCGGGTTCCGCAACGTACGCGGGACATATTTTTAGCAGCAACATTTTGGCGTCATCCGTGGGACCCGCTAGCCTAGCCGATTGACCTCAAGAAAACGTAATCACTTTGCCCCCATGGTCAACACCGTAAACAATAACGCCGCCACCATCAGCATTGCCTACACGGCAGGCCCATGCATGCACAATAAAAAACAAGGTCAGGACGTCACCATCTCCGGTCGTTGCAAAGCTACCAGAGCAGCAAAGAGAACCAGCAAGGTGCCGCAAGCCACCGACGGCACCTCCGGGAAAAAAGTCCAGCAAAAGGAAAATAAGCACCAGTAGCAGCGCCGCCACCGGCGCAACCACCTCAATAAAGATCCTCACCGGCGCAACCACTTCGTTCTCCGGCGTCACAAATCGCCAGCGTGAAGTTGCCGGAGCAGATACAACGACAACCCAAAAAAATAAAAGAGGAAAGAAAAAGAGAGATTGCCGCGGCTGTGCACCGGTACGGTACAGTGGCGGCCTCACCGTGCCGTCCACCATGATTGGCAGTAGCGACGCCTCCAGGCGACTGCTACACAAGTCGACATCGTCACTGCCACCGCAAAAATCGGCATAATCGCTGGAATCGAGCTGCCAAAGGGTTCCATCGTCACCGCCACCGGTAAGGGGACAGATGCCACCCACAGACAATAATGGTGCCACCTCGGCCACCCTTGCTACAGATCTACGCCACCGCGGCCATGGGAATAGCACCGTTGCCGTCGCCCTGCCATGGTGACCCCTCACTGCAGCGCCACCCCAAAATTTGGACACCACCCGTTGGTTTAGATCCGAGCGCAACGCCGCCTTTGGTATAGACCCAATCGCGGGATCCTCTCTTCGGCCAGGTACGCACCACCTACAGATCGGGATCGATTGCCGACCACCACTGACCTGTCGATGATGCGTACCGCCGCACTCTACTGAAACACGTCACCACTGAAGTCGTGGCACCACAAATGGCCACCGCTGCCGTGAAACCGCTGGAGCAAGTACAACCGTCACCATCAAGCGACGATCTGTCACCATAGCTACGGCCCACTATCGGCCGCACCGCCTTCACCTGGCACGCTGAGTTTTCACCATGGCGATCACCGAGCAAAGGGCCTTGTCGTCAATTGATGTCCTGAAAAAGAAGCGGCCAGATCTACCGCTGACTGCCGATGGTGGCTCCAATGGCGGTAGCTCTTACCGCCGCCTCTCTGGCGGTGCGACCTCAACCACAAAACAGAAAGAAAAAGGGAAACAGAAAGAGGAATGCCGTCGCCAATTAGTGCAAACCGTCGCCAGCTCCACGCGGATCAAGCGGTGCACCACCGCAGCCACTAGCGTCAGGCGGACCATCACCTCCAGCGCCACTGTCGCTTCATGGAGGATGAACCACTGTCGCGAGGAGTTGGACCCAGATCGGCGACCACCATCGACGACGGCACCGCCTTGCCGTCCGATAGCACGCCCAGATCTGCTATCACCGACAACAACGGCACCGCCTTGCCGTCCGATAGCACGCTCTGATGTTGCGTCAGCAAAGTCAAAGGTTTTACGGCCAACCGCAGACAGCCTCCACAAAGCTGCCGAAGCTGCTCCACGCCAATCGAACAGTGCACCATCACAGCCATCGGCGTCAGGCGGGGCCATCACCGCCAACACCGCCGTCGCCGCTAAGCTGCCATATCGGCCACAAAGCTGCCGGAGCCGCTCCATGCCGATCGAGAGGTGCACCGTCACAGCCACCGGCGTCAGGCGGGGCCATCACGACCAACACCGCCGTCACAGCTAGCTGCCATATCGGCCACACATCGGAAACAACAACCAACTGAATATATATATATATAAAGGGGCAAGAAGAAGCAGATCAGCGCCGCCGTCAACATCCAGCACCCGTTGCCGGCATCAGCCCTGCGACCATCCCGACGTCGCTCCGTCCATTGCGCCCATCGGGGCGATCGCCGCTTCACTATAGCTCCCTGACATCGCTGTGCTATTGGCCCAGTCAAGCCTCAATGTCGCCGCCGGTGGCAACAGATCTGGTAACTCGCCACCGCGGCTACAGGAAAGCGCCACCGCCTTCCACCACGATAGACGAAAGCAGCGCCCCAAGCGACTGTCGCACCTTCACCAATCGGCTCTCCGTCCGGCGATGTATCGGCCGGTGGGTCTTTAGCAACCGAAACGGCTCATCGCTGATCTTCCCTTGCTCGATGTCGGCGACATGATCTGACCGACGGCAGCGACAGTCCGTGAAGGCTATTTGGCAGACCTCTCTTCGTCCAGATAAGGTGCATTCCTTCCTTGTTAAAGCATTGATGTCTTAATCCCATGAAAATGCATAATTATATTTAGGACCACAATGTCTTATTTATTCAATATATGCCACAACTTTTTAAAAGCATTAAGCTTTTAACTCGTAATTATGCATATTTATATATTTGACCCACAAGGTCTTTTTTATTGGACATATGCCAGATTTTTAAGACTGTTAGGCTTTTTACCTGCGGAAAAAGTCTATTTATGTTTAAAGACCCAAGAGTCTATGTTTAAAAGTTTTGAACTTTTAACCGGTCAACAAAGAGGCCTATTTAAATTTAAGACCTACATGGCCTAATTTATTTGGCATACGCTAGAAGCTATTTTTAGCATTAAGTTTTTAGAATGCACAATTGGACTGAACATGCCACGCATTCTTTAAAAGGGTTTGTGTATTTTTGATAGTGCATATACGTCGCTAATAATAAAGCGACTATAATTTTTAGCGCTAGCAAAGCCTTTCGAAGGCTACTTCCAGTGCGCTTATAACTAGACCTTTTTTTGGTCTAGCATCATGCAATTGCATCAACTGGTGCAAGCACGTCACAAGTCGGGGCTCCGACTGCTTTGACGTTTTAAGCTCACCGGCGACACGCAATGCAGCACACATCTGTCGGCTAACCGACAAAGCCCTAATGGGGCCTCGATGTTTAAACACCGTTACATTTTTATATGCATTATTGCTTCAAAGGCTGTTTTTTCAGTCACGTACTTTTTCTTGTTGCAAGGGTTTATACTGCGCTCCTAAGCATCAACAATGACGCAAAAACCACTTCACAAGCAAGGAACAAATTCACAGCACCCGGCAACTTAAGGGTTTTTACAACAGTATCCTGCCGCCGAGCTCGGAATTATATATCTGGTCATACAGTGACCGACTATCAACGGTCAAGCATTCACACCAGCGCATGCTACCAATGCAACTGGTGAATCAGAGCACTTTGCGCTCCATCCGCCCCCAAGGGCACGTATGGTGAGAACTCTAAGTTCTGTCCAGCCCCCCAGGGCATTTACATGAGCTACACGCTTCATACTCCCTCAAGGGCACATATGAGAATTCTAAGTTTCATGCTCCATTAGCCCTCAAGGGTGCTTATCTGAACTCTACGTTCCACTAGCCCTCTAGGGCGGTCCCTCAAGGGGCGAACACCCTCAAGGGTAACACCCTCAAGGGTGACAGGATAGAGCTCAAGTTTTAGCTATAGTTCTAACCCGTGAAACGACAAAACCAAGTGGGAGTTCGTCGCCCTACCCTGTTTTGTTAATTCAAAACCTGGCCGAGCGTGAGTGCGAGGCTTCTTTGCCAGCCCTTAGCTGACGATATGGGTTCACGTCAAAGTAAAATGCAAGCATGATGTGGTCAGCTCAAGCTAAAGAACACACACTTGCACAAAACAAACACCTTCCACAGGAGAGGTGACCCCTCAAGGGGACATTCAAACACTTAGCACATGCAACAACTTGCATGCACAGCTCTGTGTCCTCTCTCTAGAGAGGCTAACGTGGGGCACAGCCTCTAATGGATCCCGAGATCCCATGATTCATCTTCCTAAAGATGATTCCGAGTAGCCTACTTAGGCGACATTCGAAAAACCTGGCTCTCAAGAGCTAGAGTTCTAGCATCCTACTCGGGCAAAGTTCCAAGGCTTAAGCTCCCAAGAGCTTCGGTCCGAGCACATGGAGTAGAGAAATATTATTACCCCTACAAGCGGATGGAGAATCCCTTACAAATCTGACGTGTGTCTCAAGACACCAGGTATAAACTTCCTCAGCCAAACATTTTGGCTAAGGAAGTGGGGGGCATATGATATACCTCAAATAAAACTCTCAATAATTGGGAAATACCGGCAATCCTAGTTGAACTGGAAGACTGATAGTTATCTTATCAGAGATCATGACGTGATCCTCAAGGATCCTAATGCGATCCTAACACATCTAGCCTACCGCCCAGTCTTACTAGGGCTCTTCTTCCTACCGCTATATAAAGGGGTCTACCCCCCAGGTATAGGGACAACTACATACATTCATACTTTTTCAGAGTCATTATCATGTAGCTGCGCTCTGACTTAAGCATCGAAGAGTTCTCCGCCGGGAACCCCACCCGGCGGTCACTCGTTTTCTGTCTTGCAGGTCATCGGTCCAGGCTTGGGTTCCGCAACGTACGCGGGACATATTTTTAGCAGCAACACCCTCCACCCTGTCACCTACAGATTGGAAGGAAAACTTCCACATAAATTTCATACTCTTTCTGCGACATTGTATAAGTTGAAGCTCTCAAGGACTTGAGCAAAGGCCTCTCAGGCTAAGTGCGTGGATGGTGCCATGAGTAACAAATGCTACCTATATGTTTGATTTCTTGAAGCAGGACTTACAGATCCAAACTTTAAGGTCCATTCATGGCCATTTTGTCCAACTCAACGAAGAAAGGGCAGCGCCTTACTTCCACGTAAAATATCTGGTCACAGGCGCAGAAGTTGCAACTTCAAATTACTATGACTTTATCCTGGGCTGGTGAACACAAATAATAATTTGAAGATTATGATAGACAAATATTATTTTGGGCTAATTACACCTATGTCCCTGAGGTTTGGGGGTAATTACACGCGAGGACACAAAGTTTCAAAATGTAACACTTATGTCTGTTGACAAACGGAACCCTAAAAATTCTAACAGTTTTAACAAAATGACTTTATTGCCCTTATGTTAGAAAGTTTTTTTTAAATGCCATTGTCTCTTTGAAAAGAAAAATCCTAAATTTTTTTGTCTCTCTCTCTTCTCCCACCCTTTCCCCATCCACTTCGCCGCCACCCACACCCCTGCCCTTCGCAGCCCCCCAAGCCCTCCCTCCCCCGGTCACCCCCCACCCACCCCGTCTGCCTCTGCCCTTCGCCGTCACTACAATCACTGACCCCATCCCCATCACCGCAACACCCTCCCCCTTCCCCGGCCACCGCACCACCCTCCCCCTCCCCCGTCACCACACAGCTTTCTCTCCTCTCCTCGAGTCGGACGCTGATCATCGCTCAAAGACCCCCGTCGCCCAAGAAATGACGACAACCACTCCGTTGAATTGAATTATTGAATTGAATTAAAATGGGGTTTAGAGTGAGAAAGGGCTGCCGGCGGTGTCTAAATGGCGTGGGTTTGCCAAGGGGCTTGCCGGCGGCGTATCAGCGGTGTGGGTTTGCCGGCGTGGTGGGGTGGGTTTGCCAAGGGGCTTGCCGGCGTGGTGGGGCGAGTCTGCCAGATGGTGGGCCAAGAGAGGCTGCCGGCGGCGTGGGGTGAGGGAGGAGGCTTGGGCTGCAGACGGCGAGATCAGATCTGGAGGCTGCCGGCGGCGAGATCAGATCTGGAGATAAAAACCCTAATTTGAAAATTAGGGTTTTGAAACCCTAATTTTAAGGTTTCAAAACCCTAATTTTCAAATTAGGTTCTTAATTTCAGGGTTTGATAAGCCTAATTTTCAAATTAGGTTTTAAAACCCTAATTTTAAAAATTTAGGGTTTGATATCCTAATTTAAAAATTATAAATTATAATTATTCACGATATACTGTACAGGGGCAGTATTGTCATTTTCAAAATACGTAATGACAAAAATTATACTTTTTGGACGGAACCCTAACGGTTGGATAAAAGTGTTACTTTTTAAACTTTTTTTGGTCACGTATGTTACATTTTGAAACTTTGTGTCCTTGCGTGTAATTACCCCCAAACCTCAGGGACATAGCTGTAATTAGCCCTATTATTTTTTACGAGACAAGTGAATCCCCCAACTAACTTTGCAGACTTTGTTTTGGAACCTTAGACCTAAACCCAATCGCTAAAAACTTTTACAAGAAATAAGGCCAACATTCGGAGAAAAATTACTCCTCTAAATGCACCAGACCAATGTGAAGAGTGCGTGCTTAAGATCGCTCGAGGAGGAGACCTAGTCTTGTTTGATACTAAAATAGAATACAGTCCAATAAAAAATAAATAAAAAATATAAAAGTATAATAATAAGAAAACTTTGTAGAAAAAAAAAATTGTTGTCCTTGCCTGCATTCTGAATGACCTAATTCACAAGACTCTGAAAAGGCAAGTATGCTCCTCCTCTCACTTTCCCCATCCAGAAAAGGCAAAAGACTCGGTCTTTTACTCTTTTAACTGTTGGGCCAAACCCTTGTCCGTTTTGGGTCTAAATATTTCCCGATCTTAGCCCACAAAACGGTGTACAATATTGCCATTTTCGCGAAAGAGAAGGGACACTTGCATCAAATGCTCCATGCCCGCCTCCAAGGCCAAGCACCTGAGCTCGCTAATCCGCTCCGCCACCAAACGAACCACCGCCACCGCCACCGCTCCCGCCGCCTCCGCCACCGCTGCCGCCGCCGATGACGCAACCCTAAAAAACTTCGTCTCTTCCCTAGACTTATCATCTCCACCTTGTTTGCCCGTGTCTCGGGAAACACTATCACAATCCAAAAGCAGCTACTCGAAACCTCTCAGCCGTTTGGCGATTGACAGCTTGAAGCTGCAAGGCTCCCCCGCGCATTGCGGTACGCATTTCCGAACAGAGCGTTGTGCAATTGCGTTCGTTTGAATATTGTGATCGTTATGAAGTGATTTTATCGTTGTTTTATGCAGACAATTCGACGAAGCAACTGTCGCGGGAGATAACCGCCATATTGTGCGGTATGTTTTCGTGATTTGAGCTTTTATCACGAATGTTGATTTATTTGCAACAAACATCGCTAAAATGGAAATTTGATTACACGTCCAATTTATAATTATATACTGTTGCAAGTAATTCTTCTCTACGCCTTGTTTTGGGTTGAAACTCTAATATTTTGTCGGTAATGTACTTTTTAGCGGCAAATGAGGTCTGGAAGAGCATAATAGGTGTGGACTTAGACTTTCGCGTAATAGGTGTGGACTTAGACTTTCGCGTAATAGGTGTGGACTTAGACTTTCGCGTAATAGGTGTGGATTTAGACTTTCACGTAATAGGTGTGGATTTAGACTTTCGCGTTTGAATTCCTCGTTGAATTTTGGCCTGTCCGAATGGATGTTTAGAATCTAACTCCAGCTTAAATTTTTTTACTATGTTGAGACTAGATTGCGTACTCTTACAGTATTCTGACAGTAGGTCAGATTCTACTATAATTGCATCACTGGACATGTTAATCTGATTAAACAGTCGAGGGTTTGAATGGAGTGGGGTTCTTGTTGTCTTTTTTCCCTTATACTGTACACACGTGTTATGTTTATCTGCAGGGGAGACGGATTTGGATTCGGTTAGTTCACCCGATTTGGAAGTGACTGATGATGAGAGACCTCTGGAGAAGGTTTTGGATATACCGTGGTTCTCAAATATGTCGCACAACAACACATCGTTGCGTCGAAAAGAAGTATCTCGTGAAAGGAAGCAAAAGTGGGTTTACAAGGGTACCCAAACTAATCGTATCGGGCGGCTAGTAAGCATGTGTGCAAATAAAGTGGGGGCAGATGCTACACTTCAAGTATTTGGTAAATTGGGACGGGAAACCGGTGTGAAAGAGTTTAACGCATTAATTGGGATTTACATAGCGAAGGCCAGGAGCACTGATGATGAAGATGTTGCAATAGAACAGATTCAGAAGGCTTTCATGCTTTTTAAATCGATGAAGGAACAGGGTTTTCCAGTAGAAGAAGAAACTTATGGTCCTTTCCTTTTATATTTGATTGAAATGGGTTGGGTTGAAGAATTTAATTTTCTCTGTAAAGTTATCCCTAATTCACCTTCAAGATTAGCTTACTATGAGATGCTGCTTTGGATTAGAGTCAACAATGAAGAAAAAATACAAGAGCTTTGTATGAAGGTTACAGCTGATGATGGTGGAGAGGTTTCTGTCCTTCGAGGTTTGTGTTTCAGCTTGCAAGCTTTTCTTGTCTTCACATTGTGTATCACTAGTTATCATGGCACATGCAATGTGTGTCCAAAAATGAAATTTGCAGTATGATATATTTATAAAATCAAGGTTAACCTTTAGATTTTATTTTAACTATATTTTTACTAAGTTTAAATTATGAAAACGAAACATGTCCTTATAAGTAATTATTTGCTATTTAGAAATTTTTTTTGTGTCACTTTTCAAAAAAGCTTTTAGAATGCCAAGTGTCATCATATTAGATAGGTAGTTATGTAACACCAAAAATGGTGTTACAACAAAAGGTCCATTCTCATTAAATATAGCATAGACAAGTATTCACCAGAAAATCTGAGTTTGACGGGTGAAGTTTTGCAAATCACAGTCTACTATGACATGTCTCATCTGGCTGCATCAGTCACTAGCTAATTGATTTTGAATCTTATTGGTCGCAATATCTTTTGATTCTCTTTTCAAATTCCAGATAGGCGTCCTACGACTGACTTTGGTAGAATAGTGTTGTAGTCAATGCATTATACTCTATGTATTAGTCATTCAATCAAGCTTATTTTTCCATTAACTCTATTTTATGCTCTTAAAATGTGCTGGTGCAGAAAATTACTTGATAGCCTTGTGTGGAAGTGGCCGGAAAAGGGAGATTATGCCGCTATTAGAAACTATTGACATAACACAAGTTTCTTCACTAGACTGTGTGGCAACTATTTTCAAATCATTGGGGAGGCTTTTGTTGGAGGCCTTTGCAAAGAAGTTCATTCTCGCACTCAAAACAAAAGGTAATCAATGACGTGGATATTTTTAACTCTGATGCTTTTGGGTTACATCACCCTCGTAGAAAGTGTCTGTGCTATCTGTATACGTGATTATTACTAATTTGATTTGATTTGATTTTCACATTAGCAATATGAAAAAGCACTTTTTTCATTTGCTTCATGCTCATATTCAAAACTGCCAGTTTGAGTGTGATGTTTCCCGACTGTTATTTTGGTCTTGACTGTATTCCTTATGCTAGACTTTGAATTTTAATTGGAACGCAATGCATATTCGTTTTCTCCTGCTTTAATTTACCCACTAGATAACATCATTTTCTTGCTAAACTGCAGATATTGGAGCAGAAAATATCTCAAACTTCATCTATGATTATGCAATTAGCATGCCAAACTTAGCGGTGAGGAACTTCTCATGAATGCTGCTGGTAAGGTCCTTGAGGCCATGGTTTATTTGATATATGAATATTTTAAGGTACCAGTAATGGGTCCACAAGTGTATGTGCTCCCCCTCACGTGCAACCCAAAGGTGATCAAATTGCACACCAGGGGACAAACATACTAGAGTGCACAACAAGGCACATACATAGAAAGGGAGCAAATCCAGACGGGAAGGCTTGAATCCAAGTCATTGCCTAAACAGATCTGAGACTGATCAACTTCCTTGAAACAAGATATCAAAATGCACAAGATTCAAATATGTCACAGACAACTTAAGGTACAAGTGAGCTTACTATGTTGAAGAAGATCAATTTGGAAGTTAGGTAATTAGAACACCGATATCAATAATGGAATAGGACTTTCTTACGAGTTCCCTTATTGATGTTACTGGACCTGTCTGCCAAGTTTAGAACGTGGTAGGGAGAACGACGAATGTGAGGAGGAAATATACACATATTTACTTAAGTATGCCCATAGAACCTGGATCCAGAAGCGACGTTTTATCAACTATTGCAAATAGGACATATAATAATGTCTATCACATAGAACGTATCTCATCTCCTTTGTTCAATTGTTGACCAACTTAAGAAAAAACCTCGCAATTATGTGCGGCGTCACGCAAAGGATGCCAAAAAGAGAAAAGAGCACATTGCATTGATTCATCATAATTTAGATAGTTTAACTCCTTGACATAATCTTAGCACTTGAAAGATGATCAATCACATAAAGTTCTAGTCCAGTGTACAAGATCCTGCAATTGCAGGTCAGATGTACGGAGCCTTTGACCATGCTGTTGCAGAGAGGCTGTTTAGGCGTTTCAAAGCCTTAACCTCCAAGGATATTTGCAACCATACAGGTTAAGTAAAATACAAAATAACGCTGTTAAGAATAATAGTCGATCTGTGCAATCAATTGTGAGAGTAATTGTATCCAGAAGTTGGTTACAGTTGTCAAGTAGTAGTAGTTTTGGAGGGTATGGTTGTTACATTTTGTTAGTTAGTTAGTTCATTAGCTTTTGTGGGAAATAGTTGTTGGAGTTTTTTGGACAATTGGCTGCCAGATTGCTGACAGCCATCGGTCCGTTGTAGTTAGTGGTTGATAGTTGTAACTGCCTTGTAATCACCAGCAATGTTCATGGTTCTAAGGAAGATTCTGCTTCTGTAATTGGTATGAAAATTCACATCAGAAATATACTTGTCGGGTTCTCTTTGAGAAATTGGTTGTCTTAATGAACAATTAAGGGAAATACTGAATCTAGCTCATGAAAATCGCAGAAACGCCCACAGCGGACAGCAATGGCAATGCCAAGTCATTCCTGCAGTGACCACTACATGAAACACGTTAATTTTTGAATACGTGATACCATTTCAGACACCAACTACGACAACAATTGTTACAGGATGATCCATTACTCTGAACTATGCCTAACTCTGTGTTTGGTCTGTTAAGCCCCCTTCCCGCCCTCCTCTCTCAAAAAGAAAGCTGAAAGAAAAGAACACACACTTCACTTTAGTCCTTCAACCTTGCGTTTTTCTCTTAATGGCTGTTATTTTCATGTTCGGTTACAATCTTTTCTTCCTCGGTTTGTTCTGGCCTGCAAATTTCCGTGCTTTAGACTGCAATAAGCTTCTTTATCTTTTCTGAGTTGGGCTGCCTCGGCCTGCATAACAGATTTGAAACGGGTTGTAAAATGTTCTTTCCATCTTGCACTCGTGCTCTAGTTTTCTTGATAATTTAATCTTTGCTTTCTGTATAAGACAGCTTCTACTTACAGTTACTGCTGCTTTTGAAGGTTAAAGATGTTGTCTCGTCCTTCAAAAACTTGCATACTGAGTTGGAGATCAAGCCTTCTTCTGTACCGTATGAGAAGCTGATTAGATACTGTTGTGACTCACTCAAGGTATAAAATGATCTTTTCCTAGGAGTAGCGAGTTGATTTCATATGAGTTGTCCCAAAGAATAAGATAGAAATTGATACAAGATTAATCTCTCTCTCTCTCTCTCTCTCTCTCTCTCTCTCTATATATATATATATATATATATATATATATATATATATATCTCGCCCTTTCGCCCCCCCTCCCCCAACTGGGGTAAATGACTTTATGATTGATAAAACCGTGTTCCCATTCTTGTTGATTTAATCGATTTGAAACCAGATAGCTCATCTGCACACTCACGAAAAGAACTATAAGTCTATTACTTTAATGTGCACAGGTACACGTGGCTCTTGATACAGTTGACCAAATATTTGAAGCAGGATTGGGCTTATCAATAGAAACGTTTAATTCCATATTAGATGCATGTGACGAGAGCTGTGACTACAATTTGGTATGTTGAATTTTTTCTCCTTCCCCTCTCTTTTCAGTTTACTTATGCCTCTTTAGTGACAGTGCTATATGGTGGTGTTTAAGAGTGACGCTAGAAAGTGTCAGTTTCCTTGTGCATAATGTCTTGTGCACCTTTCTCTCCCTTTTTTTCTATTCTCCCTTTTTCCAAGATCTAATCAGACTTATTTTTTCTGGCTAATATCAGTGCAAATATGATCATTGATGTTGCACTGTAAACCTTTGGTTGACAAATGTAGAACCATTGTTTTTTGTTTATTCAAGTTAAAGCTAGTCTAGATATGCTATAGTCGAATCTACACATTTTGAATTAATAGAAGGGTAGTGGTCATCAGAAAAATCAAGTGTAAAAGATCAGAGGCCAGTTCTTACAACTATTGGTTATCAAATAATTGCCAGATGATCGGTGGACGTCCAAAGGTTGCCCAATTAAGTGACTGAAAAGGACTTGAACTTATTTGCTCAGATTTCCTTTTAAGTTCGGACACATGTACAGTTAACTGCAGTTGTCTTCTAGAGACTCCAAAACTAGATGTATGCAAAGGGGCCCAGGATGGCGGGGAAATCCTTGCCAGATGACAACGAAATAACCGAACTATGTCTCGGAGCTTAGAAAGTGTCACAACACTGCATCTCCTTGAACCATGTTAAAAGGACGTTAAAAAGGAAAGCGTGGAGGAGGTGAAGCAATAGCTCAGGTCCATAAAAAATGTCTATTCTTCTCCTTCCCAATAGATCACGCAAGGCACAGAGGTCCAACCTCCACCTTTGCCGCACGACTAGGTTTTTATTACTTTTTGTTTTGTGGTTATCATTTTGGTGATTTTTTATTATCAAGCTTACTGTTGTTTGAGGCTCTCTCTCTCTTTTTTCTCAACACGCTTCTAACTTTTTCCTCTGTTTTCCTAAGGTTCGCCGCATCTATTCACTGATATGTTGCCATAGCTTGAAGCCAAATAATGAGACCTTCAGGAGTTTAATAAATTTATTTGTGAAAATGAAAGATGTAAGTCTTTTGCGTTGTTGTGCTTTTCATGTTCAAAAGATCAACAATTGCAATGTAAATGCAATTTATGTGCATTTCTGTTCCTTTTCTTGAATGCAGTTTGATGGTGCCTATGGTATGATAGATGATCTGGAGAAAATGAATTTGATTCCTTCAGCTAGCATGTATAACGCTATAATGGCAGGATATTTTCGAGAGGTGATTTGCTCCGCTCTTTAGATGCTTTCGCTGTCAGAGGATTTGATGTATTCCGAAGTAATTGATTCCTGAACTTCCTCCTTTCCCCACCCACCCCATTTATTAGGTGAAAGTGAAATTTTTGTAGGGTTAGAAGATATGTACTCAGCTTAGTTAGGCCTTAAGGCACTAGTGTCGCATGGTTGGTACCCAAGTGCAATACTAGCATTTCTTTCTTCTTTCTATTCATTCTAGCTTTTTGCAAGTCGATTACTTACTCAATTGACAGCTACTTGTGGAAGTACATACTGTTGCAAGTTCCCATATTCCTTTGTGTTCCATCTTCCTATTTCTCCTTTCAGCATTCATAAGCTCAATTTTTGCCCTTCTGTAAGTCTCTCTTTCTCTCTAGCCAATTCCCATATAGCCCGCAGGCATCATTTTTGCTACTGTAAGACACTCGCCTTAAAGGTCAACACAACCATCGTTGGTCAACTCCTGTCTTAAATACCACCACCACCACCACCATCCAGCAGTGGGATATCTAAAAGGACCACAATGTATGTTGTTCTCGGCTTTATAACAGTGCCGGCTGTAACTCGCCAACATACAAGGTACAATGTCTTTTAGTACAAGAGGACAAGCATTAGAAAGGGGGGCATGTGAATTTTTTTTGGTGGATTCTTATTAATAACTTGGAGATTTCAGTTTCTTAACCATTGATTACTATTTGGATGAAGTGCGCCAGTGCTCCACTCAATACATGTTCTTTTTCTGTATGTATATTGTTTCATCGTTCTCTAGCTTACATTTTTAGAGCAGGTATAATAGCTTTAGTTTGTGAGTTCTTTCATAAAACTTTTCTTGCTTCTACCCTGAGTTGGATCTTCACGTGCGAACACAGTAGATGGGACTGATGAAGCGCAATATACGTTGGTGGGCCTTTTCTCTAACAGCTGAAGTTTTCGAGCAGCTGCTGACATAACACTCAATCACAGACTATTCTTAAATAAGGAGAAATAGTATTTTGTTTGCACCATACGACGTTTGTGTTCAATTGTCTCGCTTACATCGTATTGATGACTGTGTCCTAATGGTCTTCTGAAGATTCTATAGGCTTTTAATAACTAAGAAGTTTCCCTGGCATGGCTTCAGTTTGTGCCCTAGATTGTCAAGTGGCAAAGAGTAGAACAAACTTTATAAACAATTACTTGTGCTCTTTTATAGTTCGATTTTGTAAGTGCTAACCCACTTTGTTGCTGAATCTCTGCAGAAAAACATTGATGATGGACTGATGGTTCTCAAACAGATGGAGAAAGCAGGTGTAAGGCCAAATTCTCAAACTTTCAGCTATCTCATAAGTAACTGCAGTTGTGAAGAGGATATTATCAAGGTGGGTGCTTTTGGTTAAAGTTTTATCTCTTGTGCGCTGTGATTCAGCAACGTCACATGTCGTCGTTTTGCAAAAGCCAATTACTGGTGCTTTAAAAGTGAAATCTTTTTTCTTCCCTTCTTTGTTGTTTGGGGTGTCCTTAGTTTGTAAGTTTTCGTTTTCTTCTTAATACACAAACTACCTACCAAAATGAAAAGATGTAGGAAATAGTTTGTAATTGCACCTGTAGTTATTAGTTCTCCTTTGTGTTGATGCTTTTGCTTGTGTGGCCTGGCAATAGTTCATCTTAGCCCTCTGTTACATCTGCATGGCTAGGAGGGTGGAGATTTTGGATCTAAAGTCTGGTAGTACAGCTGGTGGTACATTTCTTAGTCCCACCAGCAAGTAAACCTTGTTTCCTTTGTTGGAGCCCTTGGTGTATCCCTGGGGCGTCCTTAGTTTGTAAGTTTTCATTTTCCAACTATAAAAATTAGGAAATATTTTGTAACTGCACCTGCAGATATTACATTCAGATTGGAAATGACTTGATGAGGTGATACTTCCCTCGCATAATAATTTGAATGGAGTATATAAATCCAACAGCAAGTCCAATATATAAAGCGTCAGGCCAATGCTCAACACTTGCAACAAGGTGTTTTACGATGTTGAAAGAGATGACACCCTACTCCTACATCCTTGGGCATTAGGTCTTGTAGCTCTTGACAATTATGAATAGGAGGCCAAAACATTCATGGTGTGGTGGGTGGATATCCCCCCCCCCCCCCCCCCACACACACACAAAATAACCACACATGGCAAAACAATTCTTTTGGACAGCCGGTTTTGCACCCACCATTATTCAGTTAGATCACGTGCTGATTTCTTTGTGAAATCAGGTATTCAGAGGAGCCTGCCCTCCCTCCCAAGGGGGGCAGGGGGGGTCTGAGATGACTCATTTTTAGCATAGTGATTTGCCCTTGAGCTTGTTCCTGCTTGTATTTGTTTGCATGCAATTCATGATTTTGCTGTTGGTATAATCTCTATTTGCATGCTCAATTTGTGTAAACTATAATTTACTCTCATTTTTGGGCTGCCCAAGTAAATAAAATATACAAATTTAAATATAAAGCGGAAACCTACAGGGATTATATTGCACATGGTATAAAGAGGAAGTCTTGTGAGGGAGTATAGGGTTGTCACAACTAACACAAGCCCCCGGGGTGGGTTGGGGTGGGGTTTTATATTTAAGGTAATTGTTTAGCACTTTTCTTGTTAAAATCCCAAATTTGAAAATTAAGGGTTGGTTTGACAATTTTTTTTTTGGTTTTCAGTTTTTAAAGAGCAGTTTTTAAAAAGCAACTTTCTTTTTTTTTTTACAAAAACAAGTGGGTGTTTGATAACCTTTTTTTTTTTGAGTTTTTTTTTTGGTGTTTGGTAACCCTTTTTATTTTGACTTTTTTTTTTGGTGGTTTGCGGTGGCAGTGGTCGACGGTGGTCGCCGGCGGCCGGAGGTGGCTGCCGGCGGTGGGAGGGTGGTGGTGGTGGTCTCAAAAAAAAAACCAGTTTCTGGAGTTTTTTTTTTACTCTTCAGTTTAAAAACTGGTTTTTTAAGTTGGAGAAGGAAAAAAAAATGGTTACCAAACGCACTTTTTTTTTCCAATTTCCAAAACTGAAAAAAAATTGGAAAAAAAAACTGCGTCAAACGTGTCCTAAGTTTAAATATCGTACTCTTGGAATTCGGTTTTGAAAACTTAAGCATTTACCACTGTTATTATGAACTTTGTTATACCTTTTTGATAATCGAAAAGGGGAAATACTAGGGCTTTTTTAAAAATGGTACTCTACAAATAATTTTCTGAATTTTTTTTTGTAGCTTTATGATATCATTATGTACTCTTTCCGATAATTATTTTTGAATGGCAAACAATATTTTAAAATATAACGATGTTTTTAGCGATGATTTTATCCGATGATTCTTACAAGAGGCTTGAGATCAAAGCTAGATGCTTTTAGCAATTAAAGTATTAGTTTTTAAGAGATTAAGATCACTTTGGTTGGTTATTATATTTGGGTTGGGTTGATATCGTTGAGTAAGATGGGATTTTTTTTGGTTTGATGAGTTGTCTTATTGATATATATTATATCTAAGAGATTGTGTTTGCACAATTTGAGGTAAGGGAAAATTTCGTTCATCTTGATGTTTCATGTGAGATTCTGATCTTAATTAACTTCTAATCATTTTATTTAGTTTAAATACATTTGAAGTTGATTGAAATAATATAATTGTGTTAAATTAGTTGTCTACATTAAAAAAACAATGTTGAAATTAAGTTACGGGCCAAAATGTAATTATGCAAAACTTTGGGGTTAATTTGAAAATACCATAACTTGACCATAAGGGGTTAGTGTCATGTGCACGTGTCATTGTGTGGGGTGTGTAGGGATGGCAATTTAAATCCGATCCAGCGGATATCTGCTCCGCCCCTCCCCGTTAGGAGCGGGTTTTTTTTTACTTTGACCAGGTTATGGGGCGGGTATGGTATTTATATTAATAACCCGCAGCGGGTACGGGGCAGGTTTGGTATTCTCTCTGATCCGCCCCAGTTTAATATAATACTAATCCTAAATTATGTGCAATCACAACCGTCCATCCGGTAGTATATATATGCTCCCAAATCAAAAACCCTACCTTACCTTCATTTTCTCTCTTCTCTCAGACTCTCTTCAGCCGCTGTCCCTCTTCTCTCCCCACACCGTCACCTCCTCCTCACCACCAAATATCGTCCTCACCATCGCCCCCCCACGGTCACAAACAGCCTCACCACCGAACATCATTCTCACCGTCACCGCCTCCAAGGCCACAAACCATGTCCACCGGTCTTCCGTCCACTGCCACCACTATCTCAACAATTAGATTAGAGATTCTGCACCTTAGATGGTGCAAAGCAGACCGGTGGCGGTCGAGTTTGCATGTTTCTCCTCTTATTGATCTGATTTACTTCACTTTTACTGTGTGAAAAGGTTACAAAAAAGGTTGATATCTCCGATTTCTACTTCAACTTGTCAAAGAATGTTGCTTTTGGAGCTTGGGAAACTAAAACGAAGAGAACTGAAAAGCGACAAGAGGAAGTGAAAATTCGCGGACCAGAGAAAAGTCGGGACGTGTAAGGTCTTCCATCAGAAAGAAGTCCTCCAATGATTACCTTGCGTCCAAAATCTATTAGCGAGAGAGATGGGCATCAAGGTGATGGGTGATAATGGTGAGTGTGTTCCGGCTGTGCCGTGGGTAGGGGTTGCTCATTGCTCAGACTGGTTGTGGCTGCGAGTAAGGAAAGAGCGGGGCGGATCGGGGGGGTCGGGTTTCCTAAATTACCTTAGGATCGGGAATGGTATTCCATGCTTTTGAACCGGCACCGGGGCGGGTTCAGATTTAACAAGATCCGCATCCGACCCGCCCCATTGCCATCCCTAGGGATGTGTACTGGGAAAACTGGAGCCGGATCCATTGCTATAACTAGGGTTACAACAGAGATGTTGTAACTCTAGTTACAGCCATCCGATTAAATCCGACGCACCACATGCCGCCACATCATCAACCACAAGAAATGCCCAAAACGCAATGTTTGGAGGCTGACAGAGGGCACCATTTTGTTGTTAAAATCTGGCAAATTTTCCAAAGAAAGCTCCCTGATCTCCTTTCTAGAATTAAATCTTTCTCAAAATCGATCTAAACAAGATTTAGGTGAGTGAATCAATCAAAATTTCATGGGTGTTGCCATGAAAGCCTATCCTCACTGAATGGCACCAACCAAAAATCAATTGTACTCCAACCTGAAGATTGCAGGTTATAATCCTGTCCAATTTGGATCATTTGCATAAGTTCTTCTCCTTCTTTTTAGACTTCTTTCTTAGTTAATTTCAAAATCTCTCTTCTCCAGAAATAAGGGATGGTGAGGAGGGGATGGGGGTGAGAGAAGGAAACAAAACATATAGGTGATGTCGTGTTAGAGCCCAAAGGTGTTGCCGCCGGAAGTAGAGGTGTGGCCACCGAAGAGGTGTTCTCGCCTATCAAAGATAGGACAAAGGAGAGAGTTTGAGACTTGGTTTGTCTGCCGAGCTGTTAAGTCTAATTTGTGAGAATTTTTTTGGTTGATGACGTGGCAGCATGTGGTGCGTCGGATTTAATCGGATGGCTGTAATTAGAGTTAAAGCACCTCTGCTGTAACCCTAGTTACAGCAGTGGATCCGGCTCCAGGAAAACTTGTCACCTCCTATTCTAAGTGGTGACTAACCTAAACTAACGTATATGGTGAATAAAGAAAGGAAAGGTCAGTGGAGAAATTAGAAAGAAAAAAATAGAAAACCAAGTGCGAGGGAAAATAAAGAATGAGGTGGAGGGTCTGCGGAAATAGCTAGGAAGAAGAAAAGATAAGAAAGAAGGAGGAGAAAGAAAAGATAAGAAAGAAGGAGAAAGAAAAGAAAAGAAAAGAGAGAAAGGAAGGAAGAGGAGAAGAAATAAAGGAGAGAGAGATTTGCATCAAGTTTCTTGAATTGGCTTGAGTTTGATTTGTTTGGAGGTAAGTTATCTTACTAACAATCACGCCCCCCCCCCCCCCCGGGGAGGGGTGGAACGTTAAATAAATTAATTAAAATATAGACCTCAAGGATAAATAGAGCTTTACTACAACTTAAAAATAAACAGTGGAAGTATGACTTAAACGTTACAGTCACTCATAAGTGAGAAGACTGAAAATAACATTATTGTACAGATCATCTCTCTCCTATACAGGTGCTACACACTAAAGTAAAAGAAAAACAACTAAAACTCTGCTCACCCAGCGTAATACTCTGATCCTCCTCAAGGTAATTCTCTTCGGCCTCTAGTAATTATTTCGACTCCGAACCTAAAAAAAAATATCGGGAGATGGGTCAGCCTCATGGCTCAGTATGATATCCGATGGTTCTAAGTCCAAACATGAATTGATTGATTATATTATGAATGGTTGGTACAAACATGCAAGTTTAACAGATGATACATAATTTAACATATCGAGTTCACTTATAAATATTTTCTAACACTTACCTTAAAAAACAAACGAGAATAGCATATCGAGCAAAATCTGAAATTATGTAAAACATATACGAGAATGACAAGGAAGACCTAAATATTAACTTGATTTCAATAAATATAACCAAAACAATATAAACAAGTTCAAGACAAATATTAGACAAGTACGAGAATACCAATATGCAAATATGCTCCTCATTCATAAGCCAACCTTCTCTGAGTGTGAGAGGCTTTTCGTATCGTAACCAACTGATATAGTGAGTTCGATAGAAGAAGTCCGATGTCATCACATGCACATGGATAATTCTTTTCAAGAAGTAGTACACATAGCTAGTACGAACTATTAAGATGTGATCGAGAACGAGAATCCTGGCCGGATAACTCCCAGCCTCGGTAATAACACCCTCAACTCACTTTTTTTCTTCCTCCTTCGCATGATATGCATAATCATGTATAGATATTAACAAAAATATATCAAAAGAGATTTAATCCCCTCTCAAGCCATATTTGTTATGTTATCAACAAGACATAATTCCATGTAACATACCAAACATGTACACTTAACTCTAAATGCACAAACTAATTATAACCAAGCAAGAAACAATTTGATGTTCTTCCTTAAGTACCCTATGCACATGTATACTTATATTAGTATGTAAATAACTGAGTAACCATTTAAGACATATAAATTACCTGGCTATCCACCATTAAGCCCAACACAAAGAATTACTAATTTAGGTTATATAATCTGCTCAGAATTTCAATTGGCAACAACAGTATTCTGTACTCAAAAAAATCATAATAAATTAATTACGAGGTCTCTACAGTCAAATTATATATTTCTGAAAACTAGACTTAAAGAGCTACATCACAGTATTTTATTTGATATGAAAATATCATTTTAAAGTCATATTAAGCCCTTCCAAAGACAGACTTCATTTGTCCAGCAACAGTTTCTCAAAAGCCACGAATTTTAAACCATAGTAGTAATACTTGAAATAATCTGAAATTTGGTGTATATACTCTATACATGTAGCACTATAACATAAAATAATCAAGTTCATATCTCAACTAAAAGTATATACTTCTAAGCACGAAAATTACTTCAATTTCAAGACTGTTCTGCAGATTTTCAACATACATGAACACACTTTACTTAAAACCATTCCAAGCAAATATCTAAGTGTTTTACTACTCATAATACTTCTCATGCATGTTTTGAAAACTTAAAAACACAAGATAACTTACCTCTAAGCCAATCAAGAAACTTGATGCAACTCTCTCTCTCCCCTCTTTCTCTTCTTCTCTTCTCTTCCTTCCTTTCTCTCTTTTCTTTTCTTTCTTATCTTCTTTTCTTCCTAGCTATTTCGGCAGACCGTCCACCTCTTTCTTTCTTCCCCTCACACTTGATTTTCTATTCTTTCCTTTCTAATTTCTCCGCCAGCCTTTCCTTTCTTTATTCACCACATACTCTAGTTTAGACTAGTCACGACTTAGAATAGAAGGTGGCAAGTATTCCCAATACACACCCCACACAATCACACGTCCCCATGCCACTAACCCCTTATGGTTAAGTTATGGTATATTCTAATTGACCCCAAAGTTTTGCATAATTACATTTTGGCCCATAACTTAATTTCAACATTGTTTTTTTTATGTAGACAACTAATGTAACGTAATTATGTTATTTCAGTCAAATTCAAGTAATGTAACACAATTATGTTATTTCAGTCAAATTTAAATGTGTTTAAACTTAATAAAATGATTAGAAGCTAATTAAGATAGGGTCTCACATTCCCTTCTTTGAACGATTGCATTGTTGGTTGTTGACTGCTTTGTACTGTTGTATTTGTTTGTACTCTTAGAAGAACTTCTATTGTATGTTGATGCGATGTTTATTGCACTTCGACTAGCCACTAATTTATCAGCCGAAAGCTATGATGGTTAAAATGGCTTGGCCTCTGGACTACAATTGTTATCAAGGATGTCCTAGTTATTCAAGTGATGTTTTGAGCTGTGTGAACCCATTAATTGTGAGTTTGTGATTGTGATAGCCTTTGATATACATTGACCATAAGACTTTATTCAGCTGCTATTCTTGTTTAATGGCGTTCATTTGCTTGGTGGTTATCCTTGCTGGGTTCTTCTTTGGGTTGAGATTGATTATAAGCTGGTTATTCAGTAAAGTTCTTTAGTGGATTCTCAGGAGGCTCAACATTCTATTTATTTGCTTTTCTAGTCTAATAGCTAGTTGTAGACTTATGGATATGTAATCTCGATTTGAGAGTTTGAATTAATTGGTTGCATGTTTTAACTGTAGGATATCTAGTTGCTCTATTTTACATTTTAAGGTTATCTTTTTGTTTGTTGTCCGAATGGATAGTTGGTGACGTGGCCCGCTGCTTTGGGATTCGGAGCATTACAATTATAATGTTCTTTGGATACCTTCTTAAGATGTGCTAACTGTCTTTTGCTTGTAGTGTTATGAAGAACTGAAGCATTCTGGAGTTCAAGTTACAAAACATGTTTTCATGGCACTTATAAATGCTTATGCAGCTTGTGGAAAATTTGAGAAGGCCAAGCAGGTATCTTTGTGTGTAGTTTCTGTTTTATTTCCAATTTTTAAACTTGAAAAAAAAATGGTTCTTCTTTTAATATCTTTAAAAGCTAAACCCAACTAGTTTGGGACAAAGGCTTTGAAAATGATGATAATGATGTCAAAAATCATGAGAAATCCAGCAGACAGTCCAACCTTCCAATGAGCTTGTTTGTAAGTATATGTTGACTATTACATCATGTATGTTGTAACCTGCTATGCCAGTATGCTAGAGGACTAAAAAGAAGAAAAGAAAATTTGATATACTGCCTCTATCTATCTTAGTATTATAGAAAAATATATTCAATAGTTTCAAGATGTAGTACTCCCTCTCTTCCATATAAATTGATGATATTTCCCTTTTGGGCCGTCTCACAAAAATTGTTCACTTTCCTAATTAAAAAAGATTCTGTAGGTACTTTTACATAGTCATCCTTTTTTATTCTATTTCTCTCTTCACATTTAACTCTCCATCAGCCATAGTAACAAAATTCGCGATATATTGGCGATATTCGGGAATTTTTTGCAATAAATTGCTAGAAAGTCTTAATCGCGTCGGGAATATGTCACGAGTTGAAGTCCCCCCTCCTTTTTCTAAAATGATAGAAGCAAGGCTTCATCCGGTGAAATTCGAACCCGGGTATCTCCAGCTGTTACCACAGCGTTGTGCCATGACACCACCCCATGTTTTTGCTTATTTTCAGCAAAAGTAAGTACATATTCTAATAAGCCACACGTAATTAGAAATCACTGACCGTATATTCTCTTTTATTTTTTACCCATCACATAAAGAATGGAAGATTTATTTTTGTAATTTCAGTTACATACTTTACTAAATTTCAAACACTTAAAGTCATTGTAACCTGAACAATTAATTACCAAATTATTCCCGATCTACGATACGAATCTTGTTATTCCACCGAATCAGTGTTATTAAAAGCGTGCCTAGGCGCAAGGCGCACCCAGGCTCACAAATTGCTCCTCGCCTAGGCCTAGGCGCAGCGCGTTCAATAAGGCGCATGCCTAGTGCGCCTAGGCGCCAAGGCGCAAGGCGCGGAGCGGCGGTGGAGGCGCGCACTAAGGTGCATGAAGTCTGGCCGTTGGATCTGCTTGAGTGGTTTTATGTAAACTGTTGGATCTACCCGTGTGGTTTTATGTCCAAAATCCCTAAATCAAAACCCTAGCACCTGAAACCTAACTCAGTCTTACAATTTACGACTCTCAACCCTCACCTGATCTCTTCCCTTGCTCTGGCCACCATCGCCGTTCTCGCCACCGGCTGCCACCATTGCCTGTCTCGCCGCCGGCCTCCTATTGCTCCATTTGCCATCACCGTCGCGCCCTCGCACCTTCCTGCTGCTCCTATCTACTACTGCTGCTTGGCTGTTTGAATTGAAGCTGCTTCACTCGACCGTCCACCCCTCTCTCTCTCTGTGTAATTTGATGATTTTCCCACCCTTGACTATGACAGTCCACTCGCCAGTAAACTCCAATTTTTTATGTACATTAACTTTAAATGCTATGCCTTGTTATATTTTTTTCTCTAATATTGTTCTTGCAATTCCACAATCATGCCATAAGCTGCTGCAGAATACATTTTACATTGCTTTGCATGAGTTGCATGACATATGTTGGTGTTATGTTCACGTAGTGATTTGTTATTTTTCAATTGATTTAAGACGTTTCTAATGTTGGAAGCTTGTTAAATATGATGTTATGGAATTTGAAACTTTTCCTAGTGTTTGAAAGGTTGTTAATTATCATTTCTAAATTTTTTTATATACTTTTATTGTTTTAATGCACTATTATTTATTTATTTATATTTATATTAATTTTGCGCCTTACTTCGAAAAGGCACGTGCCTGCGCCTTGCACTTAGGCTCCAGGGACCTTTTGCGCCTTAGGTGCGCTTGCTCCTATAATAACACTGCACCGAATTATTACCGATTCAATGACGAAGTTCTCCAAATAATTCCTGAATTCCAAATTATTGCCACATACCGAATAATTCCCGAATACCGAATTTGTTACTATGCCACCAACTCATTTTCTCTCTCCTGACCTATTTTCTTATTCTTTTTTATTCTATTTCTCTCTCCACATTTAACACTCCACTAACTCGTTTTCTCTGTCCTGGCCCACTTTCTTCCCGTTCTCTTTCTAAAGAGCAGAATAGGAAAAACACAATATATGAGATAAATTCTTAATTTGCATGCAAAAAAAAAAAGGCAATCGATTTATGTGGGACAGAGGGAGTATATGTTAATGATGGCTCTCAACTTTCCCCCTCATTCCCAATCCCGTCCTCATTCTTCCTAGTGTCATTGACAGAATTTTCTCTCTATTAGCTAATAAGTGGCACCTCACTTTTGTCTATGACAATAGCTTTTCCTTTCCAACTACTATTGCGTTGCTGTGCCCGCATTGACCCCTCCCTCCCTCGTGCTCGCGCGCTCTGCATATATATACATATGTATGGGTATCATATGTATCTGTATATGTATATATAGATATGTATCTATATAAACATTTTCTTATAAAAAACAAGTTTAAAGATGTTTTTGCAAATTTTTTAAGGATGCTTCTGGTATAAGAAAAAAGTGTATCAGCGCTTTGAACAGTTAGCTGTAGCATGACTTCTCACCTCTAATTAATGACAGTGCATATCAGGTGCAGATATCTTTTTTTCAGTTAAACAAAATTATTGGTTTCCTCAGCTGAGCTGTCTTCTAGCTTTAAGTGTGAATAAATTTAGATCTCCCTGGTGGTGTGACAGTACCAATCTATCCGCAGGTAGTTTCTGGTAAAGGAGTACCTGCAAAGAGCTTAAATGAAATCAAAAGCGTGCTTGTTTCAGCTCTTGCGTCACATGGGAAAATGTCTGATGCCCTTTACCTTTATGAAGAAATGAAAAAAGCGGAATGCAATCTGGATCCCAGAGCTATCAAATGTCTAATCGTAAGTTTGTCTGGTGGAACTCCTGTCTTTAACTTTAAGACACTAACAACTCTTAACCATCTCTAGGAGCATCTTAAATCAGAAGGGGAGTCGAGTAGATTGCTTCACCTACTTAAGGAGTTGGAAGATTCAGATTATTGGGTTCAATGCTGCTGCAGGGTCATGTTATATTGTGTTCGACACAAGCATTTAAGGTTTATTAAAACTGTGTTTCTGCCTCCTATTAGAAGATTTTTGGCATTACTCAAAGGTTTAAACTCATACTCTTTCTTGGTTTAGTTCTGTGTTTGATTTGGTCAAGCAACTCAAGGATAAGCTCTGCTATGATGAAGAAGCTGCAGAAGCTCTTTTTGATGAGGTTCTTGTCTTGTTTCACTAGCTCATCAATGAAGAAAGCTTCAGTTTTCTTAATGAGTGTAGCACTTTTTCCTTTTTAGCTGTTTAGAGCACTACTTCTTGCATGAACTCTAAGATTATCTTCAATCTACTCATATGTTCTCTTTGATGAAAGATAATTTTCTGATATCTCTTGTTTCATTATTGTAATCATGCACTAGGTCTTCTGCCAAATTGCAGAGACAGAGCCTTCAAATGTGCAGATTGGCCTGGATTTGCTCCAGGCCATTAAGGAGGATTTTGGTCTTCACCCTTCACGAAAAACTCTTGATTTTCTTCTGAGTGCTTGCGTCAAAGCCAAGGACTTGCAAAGTGCTTTTCTAATTTGGAAAGAATACAAAACAGCTGGCCTGCCATACAATGTCCTAAGTTTTTTAAGGTATGACTTATGAAGGATTTGTCCTTGTGGTGTAAACTCCTCCTTTAGGGCCATCCATCCCTTGGGAGTGCATGTTCGGCTGCAACATCAGTGCTTTGTACTCTTTACTAAGAAGTTTACACAGCATGTAACTAGGCAGAGAATTTAATTGGGTGCTTGTTGATTTCGATCATACTTGATCTCCTCTTACCCTTGAGTTTAATCTTCAAGAAGGAAAGCATTATGAACAAACGGTCTCCGGTATTGGTGAACCTACAATTTTTTCAACATGTAATGATTGTTCGGTAAATTTTTAAGGTCATTTTGTTGAGCATTAAATCTACACCATTTCTTTTTGGCACAAAAATCTACTCTCTTATACTTGATGTGTTCCTCAGAGATGCATTAGCGACAAAAATTTTGCTTTTATCGACCATATGAACCAAGTGTGTGGTTGTTTTTTAACCATTTTAGATTAAATCTGAGAGCAAATGTGATTCTCTTTTATTTCTTTTAATCTACGAGATGCTCGCAGGATGTATCAGGCCCTCTTGGCCTCAGGAGACCACAAATCTGCCAGTGATCTGCTAATTCAGATACCAAAGGATGATCCTCATGTGCTCTGCATCGTTAAAGCATGCCAGGCAACTTACAGAGATCATGCAAGTCAAACAACTTGCATGAAAACCAGCTCTGGAAGGAGAAAGAAAAAAAAGAAGAAAAAGGGCAGTGTAAATTAGTGATGTCTGAGATATAAAAGTTTGGGAGGGAAGAAAGAACTGGTCACAGAGTCATCGTGTTTAGTGTTGTCAAGGCCTTGTTCCGGAAGATCTTTGATACATAGAGGCATTATATTTGGGAAGTTCATCGCTCGCTCTCTCTCAAAAATTTGGATCATGCAGCAGTATTCGCTCTTCGTCGTGAGGAAGGGAAAAAAACAACCTTCTGCTACTGGTTCCAGGAATTGGTGGAGCTTCTACTTCGATTTCTGGTGCACCATAGTCTAATGTCTAATGCCTCCCTTGGGCAAATGATCTATTCTTACAGCTGGTCGTGACTTGAGCTTCTCCATTTTTGGCTAGGACTTGGTCACTTTAATGGATAGGCATTTTTGGTAAAAGGTCCTTTATTATCACTAAGCTGCAACAAACTATTTACGTCTCTAGGACATTCAACTGTAACCAATATTACATCAAAAGATTGCATCAAGGTTGCAAGACAGTGGAAGGCAGTTTCCAATTTTGACATAGGTGCAGGATGGTTGATAGTCTATGCTCTTTCTGCCAGCCCAGGACTATATTTAATCCATGTTTCCCATTTGGCATGCACTTCAGCCAATTCTTGTTTCTTCCCACAGGCTATAAACAGTAGCAGCTGAGGTCAATTTGCTTAATCTTGCTCTGAAACTTTTCCCTTTGAATTTGTCAATGGCGTATTGCCACAATTGAATCCAAGTCCTTGGAACTTGGTATATAAGTAGGTTGTGCAGGACTTCCTTCCAATCCTTATTTGCAAAATGACACTCCATGAATAGGTGAGCAATTGTTTCTCGATTCTGTACACACACAGCACAGTTGTCTTCAGTGATAACATTCCATTTCTTCAATTTATCTATGGTTTTTTCATCTTCTCTTTACATAACATCCATAATATCATGGCACAATTGGGAATGTGCCCTGGAAACCATAATAATTCCACCGTGGAACAGGGGGTTGGTTGGTTCTGAGCACATTCCAAGCTGAATTAATACAAAGTCTGCCTGCCATTGGAAGCCATTTAAGTTGATCTTCTTGGTCTGAGCTTAGGTGGGAAATAGCCTTAAGTTGCAAATTTAGTTCCCTGAGAGCCTGTGATTTGATAGGGATGTTCCACCTACCATTAATTCATGCTTCCTTAACTTTGATTTCTCTTGAGCTGCCAGCATCATATATGATTTTATTACCAAATTGATGCACAATGGGACCTTTTGGTAACCAATTGTCCAGCCAAAACCAGGTACCTTGACCAATTATCAATTTGATATTGGATTTATTATTGAAGAGTACCCCTTAGCTTCACAATTTTACTCTTAAGTACAAGATAAACCTGTAGCTGGTGTGAAATACCAAACATGTTGCCCTTTAAGGATATAGATAAGACTCCATTTGATCCATAATGAATCCTTCTTGTTGGCCAGATCTCAAATATACTTGCATAAGGCAGCTTTATTCCACTCCTGCAGTCTTTTTATACCAAGGCCACCTTCCTTCTCTGGCAAACACATCTCCTTCGAAGCTACTTTGGTACCTAAAAAGTGCATCTTATATCCTTTCCATGTCATATAAAACTTTTGATTTAGCTTCAATATCCAAGATGATTTTCTTTGGTAGCAAAAATAGAGAACACCTATATATTTGCTTCAATATCCAAGGAAGATGCGTAACAGTCCAGTTGTTCACCCTTTTCCTCACTTTACCAACCAAGACTTTGCAATCTGATGAATTCAGCTTTGATGTTATCAAAGATACTCCTAGATATGTGACAGGAAAGGTGCCCAAGGGAAAGCGCATAATTTGCACCAGTTCATCAGTAAGCTCTTTATTCAAACCAGCAACAAACAGAGAGAACTTTTTTGTAAATTTGGGAATAGCCTAGACATTGTTCCAAATTTTTCTAGGGTGATAAGTAGGAATAGGTCATCAACAAAGCTCACATGAGCAATTTTCTACTCTTTGCACTTAGGGTGATAAATAAAGAGAGGATTTTGAGTATGATCATCCAACAAGCATGAAAATGCTTCCATAACTAATAAGAAGAGGTAAGGAAAAATTTGATCACCTTGCCTGAGTCCTCCGTGTCTGTTGAAAAATCCTTCCATAACTCCATTCATACTAATTGAGAATTTTGCTGTTGTCACACAGCAGTGCATGATCCAGTTGACATATTTGAGTGGGAATTACAAAATTTCTGTAACACTTTGCTAGAAATCCCAACTTACAGTGTCATAGGACTTTTGAATATACCTTCATAGCACATCTTGGAGCCCCTCCAGGCCAATAATAGTTTCTCACTAGTTCCTGCATAAGCAAAATGTTATCCCTAATATCTTCTTTTCATAGATGCAGCTTGCTTGTTGCTAATTATACTTGGTAGAACCTTTTGCAATCTCTTGCTGAGCATTTTGGTTATACATTTATAGACCACATCGCAACATGCAATGGGTCTAAGATCCTTCATGGTGTTAGGCACAGGCACCTTAGGAATTAGTATAAGAGTTGTACTGTTAAAGATTTTAATAGCCATTCCTTCAGTGAAGAATGCAAGCACAACTTTAGTAGCTGCGTCCCCAGTTATTTTTCAATTTTGTTGAAAAAATTCTGCAGGCCAAGCACTCCATTTCTTGTATTGATTTTGACCGAATCAGCAGTTTATCTTATATATGTATGCCAATTCTTTCAACCTGGTTTGTTTCAGCACCATTCTCAGCTGTTGTGAAGATGGGAGTATTTGGTGCTGGGATACAGTTGCAACCTCCTAAACGAGTTCAAATTTTATGTATTACATTTGTTGGACTTCATCTCCAGTAACTCTTCCCAGCATATTCTGTAATTTTTGCTTGGTTAGAAGCTTATTGAGTAGTCCTCTCTGTGTGGGAGGGGTGGCGCACGGCAGCATTGGATTGATGAGTTATTGCTTCTTCCGTCTCTCTTTTCCTTGGGTCGTAAATATTGCAAAAACAGATTTTCTTGCGTGGAAGAAGCTTTGTCCTTAAAAGTGCTATGTAGATCTTTTGCCTTGGAAGTGCAGGTCAACCTACTCTGGTATCATGTGTTACGTATTATTCGACTTTAAAAGTTTCCAAGTAAAGTTATAGTGCTGCTATTGTCAAGTCAAAGTGGTAGTATTAGGCTCCTGTAACAGGAGCAGGATGCCAACAAATTCCTTTTTGGACTTCTTAAACGACAAGTCTCTATAAAAAATTTCTCAAATCCATTACAAAAGTGAAAACCCGGGTAGAGATCCCTCATCCAAGTGCTGCAGACTTCTTTCCGGAAATTACTATCTTATTCATCAAATAGTCGACAAGATCAAGAAGGAAAGGAAGTGACCCGGTGGAGTACTTGATACCTTCAATACTATTGAACAAATTGCCAATTATTGGTGTAGAAAAGTTAGAACTTGCAGAAGAAAAACATTTAGTAAATACTCAAAAGAGGGTCCCAAACTAATGTTCTATGCAATTCAAGACCATTAGACTTCATGAACAATACTCTAGTACTGGGAATAAGTACTGCATTGCAGCCACTGTTGAACATTCTCAAACTTGAGATAGGCCCTTAAATTGCCAAAAGGAAAGAACTTGACGTTGCCCTCGAGGCAAAAGTTTAGCAATAACTGTTCTGAAGCTCGTGATCAATGACGGCAACTCGTACGCAATTTTACCTTCTCAGTAGTAGGTACTACGAGTGAAACATAAGATAAACGCCTTGGAGCCACAACTCTGGCGATTGAAAGAAGAGGGAAATGAGGTAATGCAGGGTCACACCGGAAGCAAGGATGTCAATGCCTGTGAGAATATAATGCACATAACATCAAACGACTTGTGTCTGCCAATCAAAACAGCTGATACAGCAGAAAACAAAAGATCTTCATTTAGGTTCTAAAACCAAAGGCAATACTACTCAAATATGCAGTAAAGAAGTTGCAACTGATAACTTAAAAACTGACTTGAAATTGTCATTGTTCCGGATACAAAATCTCCACTTGGATCTATATATCTACTTCTTAATCTGCCTGCTTGGTGCATACCGTCTGAGATGTTATGTATGTGTAGTATATACACAAAAAGAATGGGCGAAGTATATGTATGGGACTCTTGTTATCCCAAACTTGTAGAGAAATCAACAGCAAAAAAGAGAAAAACTATATCAAACTTGACTCCGTAATTGTTTCAATAATTTCTGCATGCTCTCAAGTTTCTGAGTGAGTTGTTTGACATTATCAAGTTGCCTTGCTGAAGATCCTGAACTACCATATTCAACAGTAAGAGCGGCACATTTCTCCTGTGAATCCAACACCGCTGCCTCAAGTGAAGCCACTGTTGTTTCAAAGCAAGGACGCAGACTTTCATCAGTCGCATTGGAAGATGGACTGAGCCCAATACTGTTGGCACTACTACCTCTGCTAAGCTTTTCTGGGGTAAAAATCCTGTCAAAGCTCTCGCTTCCTGCAAAAATAATAAGCAACAAATATATGAAACCGAATTGCATCCCAATATCCAGTTAGTTTTTCCCAAGTTAAATGCAGGCCCAACCGCTTATAAAAACTACCTAATATCATTTCAATCCTGAACCACTCACTATTTAAACCAACTAAAGTTCTAAGATGTGGTAATCCAGTCTGAGGATTAAAAAAAGAAACAGGATTTTAACTCAAAGAACATCAATGAGAACTCATGTCGATGAGGTAAATACCAAGGTTGCTTAGTTGGTCGATTGCTGCCTGGCCAATGGACCCTTCCAGCTTAAGTACTCTCAGAACACCGGCAGCTATTCGACCCATTGAATCAACTTCAGTCTTGCACAAAACAATAAGATGTTGCAGCTCTTCCTTGGTCACAACTGCCTCAATCTTCATAGTGAAAATCTTCAGAACATTAGACATTATGACAAGAAATATTGATTAGTTTACAAGTTGAAAAACGTTACCGGCTGTTTCACAGAGAACTTTAAACTCTCCACTACCCACTTGGCCAATGTGTCATCAACATCATCCTCTTCAGACACCACTATGTCAACTTCAAAATTTATCCCACCATACATCTCACTAATTTTTTGGGGCCCATTTGCAGGTACACTGTCATGCAGGATGCCCTTTCCTGCCTGGGGCTTTAAGGTCTTCAAGCCTTGTACACCAACCTGCAAGCATTGTTAAACACCACTTTATTATATGGAAGCGTTACCAACTTGCAAGCAATAAAGAGGAATAAAACAAATTTCTTTGCTTAGTTTTTGCTCCCGTTAAAGGAAGTGATCTGACTCTTCCAGAAAGAAGAAACTCCCAAGTGAACAAAGCAAAGAACCAGACTGACTGACATTCCTCCAGTAGGGGAAAGTGGATTAGCTTTCATTAACAGAGATGAAAAGCATCAAATCCAAGGGTGAGTTTACGAACTAGTGTTTTTTCGGATTTTCTTTCATCTGCTTGGGTCCTTCCCCACCCACCCGAGCTACAAGCTACTCAAATTTGTTTTAAAGCAACCAATTATAAGACCCCCACATCCAAGCAAGCATTAACATTTTCGAAGCAGAAAGATCAACCTAAGGTTTACTGTTTCATCTTGTATTATGTCAATTCCCATTGGATGAATTAGCAACACCAAATATTCCATCAGACGTCTTCAAATACATCAGGGAAACCACTCATTCTGTACCTATAACAAAGTAAAATCAATAGGTAACAAGAATGAAGCAAACACATACCGTGACCAATTCGATGGGATATTTCTGTGTGCTATTTTTTCCATTGCCTTTTGGCGCATGCTTTGGACTGTTCTTCGCTTTCACTTGCAAACTCTGGAAAGTTGTGTGCCAGCACCTTTCTTCTCTGCCAAACTGTTCAGAGTTGCAAAACCACCCCTGTTCTGCCATCTCCTCGGCACCTTCCAGAGAAAATGACCAATCTTTCAGTTCTACTGCTACATTGACATCATCAGGCGTCCCCAAATGTAAAACACCACTGTGCTTCCCATCTCCTGCACTTCCATCTGACATTAAAGAAAAATAACAGGGGTGACAAAACGAGAATGAGAGGACGTGAAAAAGAAATTATAAGATAAAACGCATTGGAATGCACAAGTATGATTACATCTGAAAAGCTTACTGTTATTCTCCTTGAGCTCATCCACAATCAAAGGTGACGCTTTGAAAAGTTTGGACAAAGGCCCTGCTGATAAGTTCTCTAACCCTTTAGAGAGCCCCTCCCCCGGACCACCATCTGGCCCAAGAATTCCAAACCGATGCAGCAGAGCTTCAGCATACCTCATTCCTCCACCAAGGCGAACACCAGCAATACAGGCTGACACATTTAAACTATGGCACTCCACATCGTGTGCATTGTATGGAATCACATGCACCATACTTATTTCCAAAAACGGACGTGAGACAGCATAGCCATTTAATTGGCAATTCCTTCGGTTTTGCACCCAAAAGACAGCTCTCAGTTGAGGGTATCCATTCCCAGCCAGAAAACCATTTTCAGGGGAAGTTAGCACCAAATCATCCCCATGTGCCAAGTTTCCCTTGGTGTCTGCACAGTCCACCTCAACTCTATTCCACCGTAAATTGGATGAAATAGCTACGGCACCACCTAAGGTTATATGTGTGACTTTGAGGAACAGATCTTCTCCAACAAACTGAACCAGAGGCATTCCCTGTATGTCTCCAGAGGAAGATTCTAGAAATCTTAACTGGAGGTCCATCACCGCTAAGCTTACAGCAGTATCACCAGGAACCTTTTCAATAAGACTTCCACCTAATGTTGCCTTTCCTATTTTCTTTGTTCGGTTATTTTTTCCAAGTACGGCTATTTTTTCGCTGACCCTACCGAAGTAAGCATAAAGATCCAGCACAAAAAATAACTGCTCAACTGAAGTGTTAGACAGATATTCGTGGCAAGCAACAGCGACTCTGACAACACCACCTGGAGGAGGAACCTCTATTAGAGGGCTTCCATCTGCAGTTGCCATTGCTACCTCGATACAAGCACCCTTCAAATCAACGCATTTCCAAAAACCTGATGAACATATAAGAGAACTTTGAACTCCAGTTGTGCCATTACAGGTCTCCAAAGACAAGCTAAGTAGAGAAGCTCCAGTTGTCCATTTTTTCTGGCTTGCATCAACAGGCTGGTCTTGCCAAAGACAGAAGCATGCAGGATCCTTGTCAAGATTCAGAAGCCTGAGTTTTAGGGATAGTGACTCTGAGAAGAAGAAATTCTCAATATGAAGCCTTGCTCCAGCAAAGGAGCTCTGAAAAGTAGTGTTGCCACTGCCAGCAGAAGAATTTGGGTTTCCCTTATGGAGAGGAACAGTGATATCTAATCCTTTGACGTTGAATATGAGGGAGTTAACTGAAAAATCCGGTAAAACAGCACCAGCATTTACCATAATTCCATCAGCTAATAATGAAGATATCCTCAGACAGGATTCTTCTTGAAGATGAATCTGAGAACAGTATGAGAGAAGGTTTAAAAACTAAAGCAGGTAGACTATAAATCCAGCGTGGTGCTTTAGAATATAAGATGGTTACCATAAGAGGCTGACAAGCGATCACTGTTTGTGAAGCAAGCGATGGTGGGACTGGGGAGGGCTTAAACTGAAGCGAATGGAGGCATATTAGCGGAACGTTATCATTTAATTTCCATCGCTCGTCCCCAAGTGGATATATTGGAGGACAAAAGTTCTTTCCTATTGAAAAAGGAAAAACGGAAGGCATTAACTTTTAACGAGATACGAGATAAATGCAGTTTCACCAGATTGCTAATAAAAGGATCTAAATTCTCGAATGGCCAATCTAACAATACCGAAGTCTGGGATATGCAGAAAATCTTCTGTAGCATCCTGCATCAATGGTTGTACTAAGGTGCATGGAGGGCACGAAAAGGTATCCCTGCATTTAGACCAAGATCCTCTTAATATAGAGGTCAGCTAAACAATGACATAATTAAACTCTTGGCTTATGAGGGCTGTCATATTCCTTCTATTTTCATTTTTCCATTCGGGAAAGGGGGACCAGGACGGCCAAACCATTGCACCATAGCAAATTACTTCGGCACTACCAAAGTAGTTTCACCCTAATAACTAGCTGGTTAGGATGGGCCTGTAATCCTATCCAGGCCCACGTAAATTGCCTGAACCACAGCAACACGAGTTCAGTTGGAATAGAATTACAAAACCCATGATCTCCCAGCCACGATGGACACACTCACAGACACCCACACATATCCACAGGTCGTATAATACTTAAGCAGTGAGACTTTTTAAGGAAAGAAGGGGAGAGGGGGGGGGGGGGGGGTTACACCTGTCTTATCATTCACTTCACCATTTTAATGTCTTGAATAGTCTTTATAGCTTTTTAGTAAACAGAAGGATTTGAGATTTTGTACCATCCAGCTCATAACTATGTCTTATGGCTGCAATCAAAATTATATACAACTAGTTCATGGCCAACAGATGCGATATTGTGTCATCCATCCAAAAAGGAGACATAAGAACTCTTCAAATCCTCAATACTTCATCATGAATTGTGCTGGTATCTAAGAGCTAGAGTTTGGTGTAAAAGTACAGTTCCTAGTCGTCGTAAAGAAGTAATTGCAGAATCATTTCAGTTGTATGTGCAGTAACATGTAACCAGTACGCTCTGATGAGTGATTAGGAGCCAAATAGCTGTTATTTTGAATCCCCCGTCAGTTCAGCAGTCCATACTCGACAATACGAATAAAATTATACTCCCTCCATCACAAAAAAATTGATCAACTTTCCTTTTTTGGCTCTCAAAAATATAAATCATTCTTAAATCTGTGCTTGCATAACAGAAGGTCAAGGTCTATTTCTTACTTTACTCTCTCCTGCCTCCTTCAACTACCATTTCTGCCATCTCCTTCAGCCGCCATTGTCACTGCCTCCTTCAACCGCCATCGTCGCCACCTCCTTCAACCGCCATCGTCGCCGGCTCTTTCAACCATGATCACTGACGTCTCCTTCAACCGCCATTGCTGCCGATGAGGATGACAGCGATTCTAAAGGTTTATGTCACAAGATAGATTTGTTTCTTTCTTCTTCTTCCCCCCGCCCCCTTGGGAACAGTTTTGTTCTTTCTAATTCTGTAGAATCTGATTTATTCACTAAATCTAGATCTGTTTCAAAATTATATTAGAAGCTCTTTTTATCTTTGATGGAAGTCGTAAATCCGAATATATAAGCAATGTATTGTGGGTTCTGTTCTGTCCATTATACATACATACATATATATATACATATATATATACATATATATATATATATGTGTGTGTGTATTTTTATGTTTGAAAATGCAATGCAGGGAGAGATAGAGTGAATAGCCGGAATAGAAAGAGAGAGAGTTGCTGTACTCTTCATGTCACGGTGTTAGTACAGATATACTATTTACAACGGTAAAATGGAGAACGACCTACAATTTGACCCAAGCCTTAAACTTTGTGCCAAGTCAAATGCATGCAATATTTGTGGGACATAGGGAGTATATCACAAGCTGGATTTTTAAACCATTAACAATATGACACTTGAATGTTCCATACTTAAAGCCGAAAAGTAAGGTTATAGGCAAAAGTACATCAGTAACTAGTAATTACTACTTGAAGGTAGTGAACAAGTGAATTTTCCTATAGCTTTAGAACACATGGAGCTTATGTGTTTTTTCAAAAGCTCATATAAAAATAAAACTGCATGAAAACGCCAAGAGTTGAATTATCTACTTAATCAATGATACGAATGTGTAATGGAGGATACCGTAGGAAAAGTCCAGCTATCATAACCCGAGTCAAGTATTTGGCTTTTTCTCCATCAGAAACACTTGCCTGCAAGGAAAGTATATAACAGTAGGTGATGCTGAACAATTGAACTGCATTTGCAACCAAGTGTTCTTGTCAAAAGAGATAATGTCAGACTACATGAACGCCAAGGAAAATGTATATCACACACAGCAAAAAATACTAGATTTCTTAAACATAGTGAAAAAATACCCGAGAAAAGAAAAGTGATTGCATTAACAAGTCAAGCCGAAATTCTGCAAGTAAAAATGAAATTGTTAGCAACTTAGACAGGCTAATAACATAGGCGAAAAAGATTCTCATACACCACCGCAGATCATAAAGGGGAACACACCTTACTAAGGAGATGTGAAAAATAAAACTCTCGAATCAGCTAACTCTTAGTCCCAAACTACTTGTTTGGTTGGCCACATGCATCCTTTTACCCACTCTCACCTCTAGAAAGATTCTATATCGCTAACAGATCAAGTCCTTCACTACTTCTATGCATGATCTCGGAATATAAAATAGGGAGAAAAGTAGACATTTCAAGGAGGAAAAAGCTAACCCGCATCCTTGATGCATAAAAATATGTGGTCCACCATTATAGAAACAAGAGAACGTCCTGCTGTTTCTGAAGTACGCTGTCAGGGAGAGAGCAACTCAGTCGACATTTGTCTATAGTTATACTCTGGATGTATTTCTAGTAGTAAGGTTGTTCAAAGAGCAGCAACAACAGTAACCAACCTGTTGAGAATTTGGATTGATATCTCCTCTATTTAGACAAACGTAAAACCCCGTCAAGAAGCGAAGGAGAGCACGTAGTCCTGCTCAAACGATGGTGCCCTATCACCATACCATTCAGAAAAATAACGAGTGATAATAGGAACAAGAAAGCAATAATATTTCCCTTTCACTTGCCTGGCTCACTTAAAGCAGGGCAAACAGCTTCTGTTATATGTAGTTGAACCTCAAGTCCTAGTGGACTATTTAGTTCTGTCCTCTGAATTGTAATCTGATGATAGTATAACCGTTAAGAATCATTCACATACAATCCAGAAAAAATTCTTTTGAATGACATTAATTTCACTGGAATCAACTAAAAGGGTTAAATTTGCATTACATAAGCCTCTCCAGATATTCCTTCAATGAAACGCTCCCCACCAAAGAAAAATCTCTTTGCACCATCATCATCTTTCCGGCTAGATCCCTCTCGAGAGAATTCAAAATTAGCATCTGTGAACATATCCGGATGAGGCAGGAGGTCGATAGACAAAGATTCCCATTCAAGTTTCTGGTGACCAAAAACAAAGAAATCATCAACTATTGATATAAGCCTGCTTGTATCCGTGCATGTGTCAAACAATTAACTACAAAGGATAGACATCTGTTTTAGTAACATGTTTAACAAAAAACTTAGTAATAAACAAACCAGCTTATGAAAGAACACGTTAGCATAGAAAATCTGATCTTATGGCACAGGAGCATTTCAAACTTCAAACAACAAGATAAATAATCACCCACACTTGCACACACAACAGAGACCAAAGAAAGAGGGAAGGAGAAGAAAACAAGGCCATCATAAAGAAATGTTAACAACTTGACATAATTACCTTGAACACATAAATGAACTTCTCGTTACTGGAGAAATCCCGAGCTTCCTTGAGATTTACAACCTGTTACAAGAGATCATCAGAATCAGCGCTCGTTTGTCGCACATAATAGCAGCTGAAAAATTGTATAAGCAGTTCGGAGTGATGACCTGCCAACTTTCATTTGTGGTATAAAGCACAAGGTTTCGCATAGTAATGGACGCCATAGGTGATGCCCTGGAAATAGGGGAACAATGGAAGAAGAGAGCCACAGTCAGTAAACAATGAGCTTGTAATTGAGAAAGAACGACATGCAGTGGTTATGGTAAAAATTATCTTTCCCCGCGATATAGGTTTAAACGGTAATGCTTGGGACTGTTTCTCATGATCATGGAGAGATCTGGTGTCAACACTGTACTCTTGCTATCACAATAGATAGCTGAACATAGGTTTACAAGGGTATTGTTTCGGGTTATTTCATTATAATGACAAGAGGAGTTCAGTGTCGTCACTATCATTTTTCTTACTTTGATATGTATGTAGCTTCTAACTTGAGACGCAAAGAAAGATGTGGTGCTTCAACACACATAATACATACTAATCTGATACGAACACAACATCACACAACGCACAGAAACATAGATCTATCTACAGGATTGAGGCAACGAAAATTTACCAAGTCGCGCCTCCTTGGCGTCGAGAACCCCCATGAGTTTCGAGTAAAAGATTGACGGTTCGAACTTCTAATGTCATTCCATCTGCAATCTAGTAATTAGAAAAGGTCAAAGAATAATGACGTATGAAGTGCTTTCTTTATCTAGTCCCGACCCATACAAAACAAAGACGGTCTGAGCTGGCAGCCAACATATAGCATCACCAGTACTCTTGAAAATGGGTCTTGAGTATGTCGTTGGAACACGAGATGGCACGAAAAATGAAATGGCATGGACGATGAAACAAACGATAGCATGCATGAGTAGACATAAACAAGCAACCAACATCATGTTTCAAGGAAGCATCAATCCACCCAGGATTAGACGGCTACTCTAGAATTGATTGACATCACTGCACGTTGCTAATTTAAGCTTCCAGCAAGAACTAGCACTTCCAGAAACGGAGAAATTGTTTAGAGAAAAAGTTCAAAATGGTAAGGCAACAACTATTAGGAGGGCTTGGGAAGGATGTACTCAGGCTGTTCATCATTTAGCATCCAAAGTTCTCGTTACACAATTGCATTTGGTAAATACACGTTAATAGAGGACTATTCCAGGAGGACGCACCTCGGAAAGCCTTGAAGTCCCACATCAGAGAGAATGAGAAAGCAACTTAGCACTATTAGGCCTTGCCTAGAAAGTCAAAGGCCCAACCTGGCTGGACTTATGCAGGAGGCAGGCCTCTAAGCTATGGCATGTTTGGCCAAAATGACCTCCCTCATACATTGTACAACTATCAATTTACTCACGATGACAAAGTAACCTCGTAGTTCTTCCATTGACTGGCTTACACAGAACGTGGATTGCTAATGCTATCATATAGAAGCTTCTCGAGGTAATGTGCTACTTCATGCTAATGTCATTTTTTTCTCTCCACTTTTGAAAGAGCAAAACATTACCAGACTCCATTATACTATGAATCTCCATATGCCATAAATTGGCAGTAAGAAAAGGGTAAACTCATATACATCAAAATCTTATATCGTCAAGTATCATACAAGGAGGTGACAATTATCCTCGATGCCTAAACGTATAATCAACTCCACAAGATAGAGACTAACCTTGTCAGCAAATCCATATCCGCTACCTTTTGCAGAGCTAGCAGCGGTCTGTGCACTGTAAAGAGGATACGAAGTAGAAGATATAAGTTCTACTAACATGATCTGAGAAACATAGCATCAAACTATAACTTCACCTGCTTGTGCTCCTACTCGAATCAAAATCATCATTCTCCTCGAGGACCAAATCGAGCCTATCAATTTGCACAACAATAGGCTCTACTTGGACGTTACTCACATAGGGAAGCTTCATAACAACAGCAACAACATGATCACATTAGAAACAAGAAATCAGCCCCAACACATACACATATTAACAAAAACTGTTAATGCTCTACAGCAATTAAGATCAGTTACCCACCACAATTTCCAGCTTTCCGACCTTCGCAGTCGTGACATTGATCGCCGGCGGCAATCCGAGGCTCGCGTGCAAAGCGTCGCCATTTATATCTGTCAGATCACGACGAATAACGCAGAGCTGTCAATCAAATATCGAAAGAATTCAGTAACAATTCCGTCTGATTCAGCACGTTCTGAACAGAGTTTCACCTAAATTGGAGAGCTGTGCGGTGCGGCCCTGCAATTTGAACTGATCTCTGCTGAACGATTTCAGCCAGTACTTGAGCGTGTACTCCAACGCTCGTGCCAGTATCGACTCCATTCCACAAAACTCTCTCTATCTCCTCAAAATGGCGGCGGCGGAGACGGTGGCGGTCAGATCGCCGTGAACCCAAGAAACCACCAGATCGAGTGATGGTGATTGGCGTGGCCAGTGAGGGTTTCCAGTTCAGGTGAGAAATGCAGAAAAGAAAGGGGCAAGGGAGGGGGAGTGTGCTTCGCACGTGAGGTGTGCTTGCGAGTTTTGGGCCGTTGATCGAGGCTCCAAGTGACGGGGCCCGGCTTCAGAGACGGTGGTGATTACAAGTGGGAAACTGGTGAGCATGTGTATGGGATCTCGGGCGGTGGCTGTCAGGAAATAAGCGGAAGTGTGTCAGAGGGGAGGATTTGTCGGCGTCTTCTTACAGAAGTAAAAGTAGGCTAACAAAAAGCACTTTAGGATTCGGGAATAATGTGCCACTTGCCCAACTAGAATCAAGAGTACTCATGTTCTAATAAAAGAATGTCGCTAAATTTATTTTGATGATTAAAACTTTTATTTAAAATTTTAATAACATTGACAAAATAGTTTTAGTAATAATTTCAGACACTAAAATTATCACTGTAGAATTGGCATGCATCAGAGAATTCTTAGCCAGAACGACTTTCTTTTCCTCACGCTTATTTTTAAGTCTAGTCTGGACTGGACGTGCTTTATTCAAACTCATGTTGAGCTTTAATATAGTTCAACCTAGCTCACAGATACTGATAGTGGATCCTTGAATAGGAGAAAAGGTGTTACTTGCGATGATGGATTTGAGATTTGGGAGAATTGGAGTAGTAACGATGTTCTTTCACTTCCATATTTGATTCTTTTTGGTGCTGAAGATGCATTTTAAATGATAGTTGTCATCTGTCTAGCGCAAGAGGAAGGCACTACTGTATCACATGTAAGAGGCAAAAATAACTTGTCCTATCTACTAGTATTTCTAAAAAATATGAGAGAGAGAGAGAGAAACCATTTGCACAAATATAAAATTAAAATCAATAGAACAATAGATAAAGCACTTGGTAGAATATATACAAGACTTCAAGATTTTAGAATTTTTGGGAGAGACCGTCCCAAGGTGGCTCCCTCTCCTGTTACTTGTCTTTTTTCATATATTTTTTGGTGCTCGTTTTTACTAAATTTGCTCGTTTTTATGAATGAAAGGATCCAAATCCACGTCTTTAGGATTAGGCTATGTTTTCACTAGCTAGTATCGATATAGGACGAAAGTAATAAGATTTAACGGTAATATTTTGTGCATTCTGGATAAAAAGTGGAAGTTAAACAGCGGACATCCTTCCATAGCACTAGACTTCGCCATGGCTTAACGAATAAATGAGACATGCTTGATACGCAATTACAATTTGTTTGACCACCTTGGAGAACACAATTTCATTAAGCAAAATGAAGCGTGGAAATGAAGGGCAACCCCTACTTTTTGAAAGTTGTAGCGGGAAGTGCAAGAAAAAGAGCTTTCATAGTATGTGAATGGTTTACCATGTTTGGACCGCCCAGCACTCCGTTTCGTCGGCTTATTTCTTTGTGGATCACGTCTGTGTTCGGTTGGGCCAACGATGGGCCATTTGCCCGCGGAGCTGCAGAGCCCCTGAGGTGAACCCAGTACTCCAATTTCTGCTTTCAACTTGATGAAAAATTAATTGAAACATACTGAGAAAACATTTAGCGGCACTGTTGAGATAGCTTTGGTCTAATGAGGCCTGAAGCCTGTCTAAAATCTTCGCATACTGCTGTTTTCCTATGGCAACCATGAGGAAAATTTTGGAATTTAATCTTAAACATGACCAAAGAGAGATAAATAAAAGGAGTTCATCCGGGAATCAATTCCATATGATGAGAAAATGGACAAAAAAGTTGCTGTAACAAGAGAGAGATGAGTTGGCGGTGGACTTCACATGTCTAGAATTGCTTTTGAAAGGCATTTCATTGCAAGTAATTTTGTACTTTTTTTTTTTGTTGTTGGTAATTTGCATACACAATCTCTGTGGTTTGAACAAGTTGCAAAAACACGCCTCGTCTATGGTGTTGGAATTGAGGGCTCAGATCTATTTTTTGTAAGTAAACTTCGTCGTTCGTCACATTATAGAGCGGACATCTCGCTACGTTATGAGGTTGACACCGTCCATACCGACGTCCTTCCATAACGAGGCAGAAGACAGGAAAATTTGAAGGACCAACAAAATGATTTGGTCTCTCCATTCACAATGGATGGTCAGATCATGCTCTCAACTTAGTTAAGTTGACACTAAGTTGACGGCGTTGACAACAGATCAGCTTCACATCTATACTCAACTGATTCTTAAATATGGATACTCAACTGTGACATAGCCAATTCCAAAAAGAAAAAACATGGATAATCAAGTGATTCGTGATAATAATAATAATTAATTAATATAATAATAATAATAATAATAATAATAATTAATTTATAAAAAAGGCAAGTTCTTTGTATGGTTGGTATCGTAGTTAGAGAAAAAGGTGGGTGGCGGTTGTTTTGATATCTCGGGGTGTAAAGGGCCATGATCATGATGGTGCTGATTAGGGATCACGTAGGAAGAACAAGAGAAGTGATGGTATATGGTGGCAGCAACAATACTAGGCGTCGCTGGTGGCGAATTTGGTCAGTGAGGGGAGGGAGGTCATGGATGGACGGTTAGAAGTCATGTGGTGTGTGTGATGATTATACTTTCTATTCAATTATTTCTTATCATCTATTTGATTAGATTTATAAAAATAAAAAACAAAGAAACTATTTTTCTGGCGAATTATATCTTACCGCTTATTTAATTATATTTGTGAATTAGAAAAAGTCTAGAAGAAAAGGATTTGAGGTTTAGAAAGTAAAGAAGGTGTCAATCGAATCCAAATGCATATAATATATATATATATGTAATATATATATATATATATATATATATATATATATATATATATATGGGAGCTGATCCATTGATAGCGCTAGCAAAATAGGAGAAGTTGCTAGCGCGATCTGGCCGTCCATCCCAAAAGATGGACGGCCCAGATCTTTTTTTTTGCGTTTTTTTAAGTACGTCCGCTACATTATGTAGCGGACAATTTTTTGCATTTTTTTGACAATAATACCCTCCAAGTCCGTCCGCTACATAATGTAGCGGACAAGTTTTCAGATTTTTTTTCTCTTTCTGTCATTAATGTTCTGACTTTTTTTTTTCTCTCTCTCTCCCGTCCGCTACATAATATAGCGGACACGTTTTCAGACTTTTTTTCTCTTTCTGTTATTAATGTTCTGACTTTTTTTTTCTTTTTCTCTCTCCTGTCCGCTACATTATGTAGCGGACAAGTTTTTAGACTTTTTTTCTCATATCTTTTTCTCTCTCTCTCTCCCCATTCATTAATGCTCTGACTCTTCTCTCTCTCCTTTCTCTTCTTTTTGATCTCTCTCTCTTTTCTTCTCTTTCATCCTCTCCCCTCATTTCTTCTCTCTCTCTCTCTCTCTCTCTCTCTTCTGGGCAGACTCCAATGTTTTGGTCAAGATGAGGAATGAGTTTCTGCAAATAAATTTTCACCTGAAACAACATAGTCACTATTAGCATTGGCTTCATCAGGGTTGTCTAGTGTGAGGTATTTGGATATCAGGATCGGTGTTCTATTTTGTTTAGCTAATTTTCAGTAGCAAAGTATATGCAGTTGAAGTAGTAAAAAATCTGTGAACTTCATGTCGTCACTATGGATGTAGTTGAGACTAAAGGATAATTTGCTAATCTGTAACACACATTAGTGATCATCTACGACAAAGCTAAGATTGTTTTTGGTAGTTTTAACTGGAAGATGCCTAGCCTGTGCTGGTTGGGTTTACTAAAGAACTAGTCTGCTGGGCTTTAAAGCATGAACAGATCTCCAATGTCTTTCTCGGGACAGCTTCTATTGCATGCAAGTTTAATGACAGAGAGAAAATAGAAAGAGAAAGAAAATAAAAAGAGAAAATAAAAAGAAAATAAAAACTTGTCCGCTACATTATGTAGCGGACAGGAGAGAGAGAAAAAGAAAAAAAAATCATAACATTAATGACAGAAAGAGAAAAAAAGTCTGAAAACTTGTCCGCTACATTATGTAGCGGACGAGAGAGAGAGAGAAAAAAAAAGTCAGAACATTAATGACAGAAAGAGAAAAAAAATCTGAAAACTTGTCCGCTACATTATGTAGCGGACGGACTCGGAGGGTATTATTGTCAAAAAAATGCAAAAAATTGTCCGCTACATAATGTAGCGGACGTACTTAAAAAAACGCAAAAAAAGATCTGGGCCGTCCATCTTTTGGGATGGACGGCCAGATCGCGCTAGCAACTTCTCCTATTTTGCTAGCGCTATCAATGGATCAGCTCCCTATATATATATATATATATATATATATATATATATTTGCTAGAAACACATGAAGCATACAGTGTGACAGTATCTACAACATCACCCACCTCCGGCCATCATTTACAGGAATTTAAATTTATAAAACTACTAATAAAGCTAAGTTAGTTTTTTACAAATAAGAAATAAATAGACAGAGTTTTAAGAAATAAAATTAAAAAACGCCACTAGGCTGGAGTGGCTGTTAGACACTACATGGGATATCTCCTTAGGCCACAGGGATATTCTTATACATATATATATGTATTCATTTCTAGTTCACCTAAAATAATTTCTTGTAAAATATTCACATTGAAAAGAAACGGAAACTTGATATCAGAGTGCTGTAAAAGAAAACCAACGTGAAAAATTCTTTCTATACTCAATTTCTATTAAGACTTTATTTATATTAATAATGAAAAATTATAACGTAAAAACATTCCTTCCTGGCCTTTGTAAGTTTCTGCAACAAGCAACTTGGCCGTTGTAAATTGACTAATTCACATGAATCCTCTTTGGTGTATTCTTCGTTTCACTCGCAAGTGTTGACACAATTTTTCTGTCGGTCCTGGTCCTGGCTTTGCGTTTGACAGCATTAAGAAAGCGGTCCACAAACTTAGAGATACTTGACATTGTAGGTACAACAGTAACATAATTTCTATGTTATTGTTTGATACGGTGATAAAGTTCACATCTTTATGATGAGTAAAACTTCTTTAGCTACAAGTCTCGAGATGTCAAACCCTTTGATGCCAAGAAAAGTGGGTTCGCAGTCGACGTGGAGGTGCCACAAAGAATGCAATCCGAGTCAGATGCCAAGTGTGTTGATGTGAGACACAGCAAGGGCAGAGAGCAAGGGCTTTCCAGACAGAGCCTGAGGGTGGCAGTGCTGCGAGAGCGATGGTGCAGGGTGAATACACGACGACAGTCACAGTCCAATACTTAGGTCCAAAGTCAAGGTCCGGTATGTTTCTCTCTCTAGGATTCTAAAGTGAGAAAGTGAGAAGTTTGAGAATGTCCAACTGTCAGAAAATGTCCCCCGCCTCCAAATGAATTCTCAAGACCTCTATTTATACAGATTGAGATGATGATGTCATTAACCGACACGTGGTGCTCCTTGGGAGTGACACGTCACTGGAGGGTCCACGGGTGCGGGTGCTCCACGGACTGTCGGATCGTATATTCACCCTGCTTGCCCCGCACAGCGTTGCTCTGTCTGTCTAGAAAGACTGGCTCCCACAGCGTCAGTGTGGCCAGAGAATCCCCTTGATCTAGCCACCAGTCCAAGCCCTTGCATAGTCCCACAGGCCTAACAGCGGTGGGGAAGACCCGATGCCCAATTGCCAGGCGGACTAGGTGCGATGCCCTCTAAAAACCTGCTCCCGTCTCGGAGTGACCCCCGATCATAGTCCATAGGGGTGCCAACGTAAGCCCCCAGTGCCGGAGCACGTAGGCCAGTCACAAAGACACCTTGGCAGAGATAGTGTCCCGAAGGAGTCACCTATCCCGTGGGTGAGTCCTTGTGCCGGAGCACTCGGAGCGCGTCAAGGTAGCATCCCGGAGGAGCCGTCTACCTGGCAGAAGGGGAGTTGAAAAGCTCCCTGGCAGAAATAGTGTCTCGGAGGAGTCGCTTATCCCCGCGAGTGAGCCCTTGTGCCGAAGCACTAGGAGGGCGTCAAAGTAGCATCCCGGAGGAGCCGTATACCCGACTGGCCAAGGTAGCATCCCGGAGGAGCCGTCTACCTAGAGAAATGGGAGTTAAAAAGCTCCCTGGCGGAGACAGTGTCCCCGAAAAGTTGCCTATCCCCGTGGATAAATCCTTGTGCCGGAGCACTCAGAGCGGGTCAAGGTAGCATCCCGGAGGAGCCGTCTACATGGCAGAAAAGGAGCTCCTTGGTGGAGATAGTGTCCCGGAGGAGTCGCCTACTCCCGTGGTGAGTCCTTGTGCCAGAGCACTCTGAGCGCTTCAAGGTAGCATCCTGAAGGAGCCGTCTACCTGGCAGAAGGGGAGTTAAAGAGCTCCCTGGTAGAGATAGTGTTCCGGAGGAGTCACCTATCCCCGCAGGATAGTGCACACTCCAGAGAGTGGGTCGAAGCATGTTTCACGTCCATGGCGGGGGCACACAGTGTGATGAATGAGTGTGGTGCCCGGGGGGCATGTAACATGATTGTGGTGCATGGGCGTGATGAAGTGTGTATGGTGCTTGGGCACGACATTATGACAGAGAGCCTGGAGGCATGACTATATCAGCGGCGCGGCGCATGGGGGTCGCGGAGTGACGTCCGGGCGACGGGGGTCGCTGAGTGACGTCCAGCGCGACGGGGTCGCAAAGTGATGTCCTAGAGATGGGGTCACGGAGTGAGGTCCGGGCGACTGAGGTCGCGGAGTGAGGTCCAGCGCGATGGGGTAGCTGCGTGACATCTGGTGCGACGGGGTCGCAGAGTGACGTCCGGCGCGACAGAAGTCGCTGAGTGATGTCTGCTCGACAGGGGTCGCCGAGTGAGGTCCTGGCAACAAGGGTGGTGGAGTGAGGTTCGGGCGACAGTGGTCATAGATTGAGGTCTGGCGCGTCAGGGGTCGCAGGGTGAGGTCTGGCGTGAGGGGGTCCCGGAGTGACGTCTGGCGCGACGGGGTCAAGGAATGATGTCCGACACGATGATGGTCGCGGAGTGACGTTCGACGCGATGGGGGTCGTGGACTGACGTCCGGACGAAGGGGGTCACGGAGTGACTTCCGGTGTGACGAGGGTCACGGAGTGACGTCCAGCACGACAGGGGTTGCGGAGAGGACATCCCATCCCTTGAAGAGTAGTGCAGATGCTAAGGAGATAGAACAAAGGCCAACCCTTGGGGAAAGGCCAAGGCCAACCTTGAGGGGAGGCCGAGGCCGACCCCCAAGGGGAGGCCAGGGCCGAGGCCAACCCCAAGGGGAAGGCCAAGGCCCACTTTCTTGGGCAAGCGTCAAGGTGTGCCGACGGGCGATGTGCGACGGTCGGTGCTTGATGAACAATCGCGCAAGGATAAGTTTGTTGGTGACGAAGTTATGTAGAAAAAGTGATAAGTGCACGTGACTTGAGCGTGCACGTTTTGACCGGTTAGAAGCGTTGAATTCTGATTGTTGCTTGTACAGACGTGTCGTGCAAAATGAGACCCCCAGTGGACCTTTGGGTGCGACTAGAATAGGTTGGAAACACTCTTTTAGCTAAAAGTTTCAATACCATGTTATTTAGTCATAATGCTACATAAAAATATACAAATTTATTTAAAACCGTTTAAAATTATGTTTCTTCACTTACATATATAGTCTGTTTAGCTCTATTGAAAAGTAATATTTATTATTACTCAATCATTGCCTCCCTGTTTTTAAATGTCCCAAGGCATAATAACTTTTGAAAACAAAATTTTTTTGACCACTACACCGATGGTTATTAAATATTTTTGTGATTTTTATTTAGTGATACTAAAAATGTGATGTGAAGATATTTGTTGAAAGTCTTACGAAAATGTTGTCAACTATGATTAACGAATGAAGGTTATAACTATCCTTTTATACCCCGAGTAACGGTCAAAACTTGTCCCGCAAAACATAGGGAATATAGTGGATATTATGTCCAATAATACATTTGACTTCTATACTTGGAAGTAAATTATTGCCCAAGTGTATTAGCAGCTTATGCTCCCCAGATAACCTAACCTCCATGACATTTGCAAAGCCTACATGTCCTTGACATTGCCCTTGATAATTTGTGGTCCAAAAGAGCGCTTTGCAACAAATGGTTAAGGTACTGTTTGAGTTAGGTATTTAACCCTTTTCTGTCTCCCGAGCACTGGCTTGCGCCAGTCCTGAACAAGATTCTTAAGAATGGGGAAACTAAAAATTGAAGAGAAGAGTTTGGCTTCCTTTCAAAATTTAGCACAGATGCAGCATGTTTATAAACCTCTCCCTAATTCTGGCCCGCGTACCCAAACGTGTAGTCTCAATCTTATTAGGCCTTTTATGGTATCTTTAGGTGGTAGTTTTTGCCAAACTATAACACGTTAGAGTGTTAGGGGCTGTTTGATAAAACTGAAGTTTAAGTGCTGAAGACTTAAAGTGCTGAATTTGTACAACTGAAAATTTTAAGCTGCTGAATATTAAGTACTGAAAATTTTTGGTCCTGTTTGAAATTTAAGTACTGAATCAGTAATATTCTGTTTGATAAAACAGAATAACTGAAGTTTGAAAACTGTTTAATTTGACAATAATATCATATTACTCTGTTTTTTGAAACTTTAACAAGCTTGTTAAACAATTGGATAATTGGGTGTATTACGATATCAATGAAAGATACTTCAAATCCAAAAACAAATGAAAAAAAAAAGGTCCTAATTACATTCACAAGCACCATGAGAAGAAAGAAATTACAAACCTGCTATTAAGGTTGGAGTGCTATGAGAAGAGATCGCTTCAGGGGATAAGAAGAAGAAGAGGTTGCGGAACGATCGATCGGGAAGAATAAGGGGAAGAAAAGGAGGCAGATAAGAAAGATGGAGGGCAGATTAGTCAGTTAAGGAAAAATTATTTAACGAGAAATCATTGAGCGCTTTAAGTGATAAGTGATAAGTAATAAGTTAGTCATGAGTAACTTAAAATATTGGTCTTTATCTTATCTATCACTTATTATTTTAAGTGCTTAAAAAGATACGTTATCAAACGCACTTAATTTTAAACCATTGAAAACTTTCAGTTTTAAGTACTGAAATGAGTTATCAAACACACCCATAGACTTGAGTACATTGGTATATATTGTTGGAATAAATTTTGGTTACTACCTTGGCTGTAGGAAGTTTCCTTCAACTCCTTATGTAACGACAATTAGTAGTTACTAAATGTTTTTAGTAATTTTTTGCTAATACTTTTAACGTCAATTTTTAAAAGTTTTTTTTTAACTTCACTAAATAATAACTGTTAAAAATGTTTAGCGACTACTAATTGTCGCTATATAAGTTGTAGAATGAAAATTTCTTCAACCTAGGTAGGAGCAAAGTTGCCAGTATTGTTTTGGCAAATACCCTGCTACTTTTCGTACTCAGAATAAGTTCTCAGATGACTTTATTTATTCTTTAGATGACCAAAAAAAAAAAAGGCAAGGTTAACTCCGGTTCTAATTCCAGTGATAGCTTGTTGCAAAATTTCCCTTAAGTAATGTTCCACGGTTCATGATATTCATGACAAATCTCTTGTATGACCTAATTTGTCATCTTTTCCAATAAATATCACACTAACAATTATAAGAGATAAAATACGTTTTACCGAAGACAAAAGAAGAAGATGCATGTATTTCATGTAAGAAATATTGTTATTATTATTATTATTATTATTATTATTATTATTATTATTTTACTTTTGTGCTGAGAAAATTGCATGTATGTTAACTTGGAATTAATGTTATAGTAGGTACCTGTTTTATGAAAAGGGTAAATTTTGAAGTGCATCATCTAACTTAAGACCCTAGCATTCTAATTGTATGACATAACACCATGACGTTCCAAATTCACTACAATTGAATCTAAAATCGTTTTCTTTTTTTTACAAAAAAGATGGACGGGTGTCCATATAGAAATTTGCCTCCCCCCTCCCCCCCCCCTCCGCGCCTTTTCTGTATTCTCGCTCTTTCCCTCCTTTGGCCGCCATCGCCACCACCTACATACAAATGTCGACCAGTCGGACCGACGTCATTATTATACCCAAAACCATCTTTACACCCACGACCAACACCATCATCAAAATCACGGGTCTAACCCATCTCTTACAGATTTATTTCATCAACCGGGTTGATGGATACACTGTGGTAGTGGCAGGAGGCTTTTGGTTGACAAGGCTGAGCTTTAGGTGTTCCATGGGATTGGGTGGGTGGCCAGGGCTTGGTTGATGGACACACATGGCGGCTACTAAGGGTTGACAAAACTGGGCTATTGGTGTTAGAGATGGTAAAGAACAGGGCTGAGGTGGTGGTGGGGGCAGATGGGGCTAGATTGTTGGCGGCGGCTGTGGGTTGACAAATATGGGCTATTAGTGTTGGACAGGGTGAAATAAGAAGCTAGGATGGTGGATGGTAAACAAGGCTGAGTCAGCAGATGTGCTGTGGTGGTAGGGGATGACTGTGGCTTGACCGGGTCGCGACCAGGCTGGGCTAGTGGTGAGTAGACGGCCCTTAGAGATGTCAAAGGGCCGAGTTTGGTCCAACCCGGGCCTTTAAGGTCTCGTAGGAACTGGCTGGGCCTGGGCCTGGGCTTGGGCGGGGCCACCTGGAGGATATCAGGGTCCAGTCCAAGCCTAAGCCCTAGGCCCAAATTTTAGGGTTAGGCTTGGGGCTGGCCCGACACCTAAATAAAAAATAATTTTGTATTCATTTTTTGTGTTGCGATAAAATTGAATTTAAGATAAATTTGTTCATAGGTCCTCCTTCTTTTATCCGGACTTGGGACCAGCTGATTATAAACAAGTAATCAAAGTTACCTATTTTTTTCATATATATATATGATTAATTTTTTTAAAAAAAGTGAGAGAATTAACTTTTTTGCTTGTAAATAACCATATTCTCATGTGCATTGTTTACTTTAAATACATTTAATTTGTTTGAAAATAATCCACGGAGAAAATGTAAACTATATTTTGACAATTAATTTATTCTAAAAACTTGAGAAAAAGAAAAGAAAAAGAAATTACCTCATCATCTGGAAGATCTTCAACGCTCGACCTATTATTTTTTCTATCATTAACGGGTTTATCTTGCTCCTAGTATTTTGTATCAAGATAATCCTTCTAACATATATATAACTCGATTAACTCGGGGTTAAGACGACTCCTCCTGTCATCCAACACCCTTCTACTCGCTGAAAATGACGACTCTGAAGCAACCACGGAGGCTTGCACTGGTAGTACATCTCGGACAATTTAAGATAAAGTTTTATAAATTTTTGCATTTTGTTGTAAAAAAATTTTACAAATTAAAATTCATCTGTCGATCTATTGGTAATAAAGAATAATGATCAGTATTTGCATATATAAACTAATTTCATTAACAGAGAAAAAAGAAGATGACCTTTAGAAGAAGAAGTGCCTTCTACTGTTGTTTGTTTTGCCCCTAGATGTTCAAGGCCCTAAAAAAATGATTCATAATATATTTGACCGCTCGACGATGTAACTTACTCGCGCACGTCACCAGAATTTTGATATAAGTTATAAAGATCTTCAAATGACTTACACACTTTCTTTGTAAGCTTTGTTGTGTCAGATGCTGTGTAGGACATTTGTTTTAATATTTCTACTATCGAGACATCTGTGCCATGCTACTTTAACATAGGATCCAAACAAGTGGCGATAGCAAAAATAATAGGCAATTCTATCCAATATTTTTTAAACTTAATTTTTATATGTTCTATTATTTTCTGAAAGAGTCCTATATATCTCCATTACGTTAACATTGTAGAAATTTTTAGAATTTCTACTATAGTGATAAGAGAAGTGAGATAGTGTACTAGACAATAAATTAGTAGACGTATGAAATACCTCCAAAAATTTAGATATGTGTGCAGCCATCTGTCATCCAACGTGACTTAGCAAGCCTTGTGAGAACAAGTAGGGATGGCAATGGGGCGGGTCGGATGCGGATCTGTTAAAATCCGAACCCGCCCCGCTAGTAATTGAACTTTGCCCCGCCCCGCCCCGCCTCGCACCGGGTTATTTTTGTAAGATACCATAACCGATCCTACGTGGATTTAAAAAACCCGCACCCGCCCCGTTCCGCCCCGCCCTCGCTGTAACACGCGAAAAATCCGAAACCAACCCGCCCCGTCCCAGTCCCAGTCCCCTTCCCTTCCCTTCCCTTTGGTTTAACAATGGACAAAGTAATAAATAAAGTAACTAGAAAATAAAGTAAAAACCCAAAATAGTGAAGACGATAACTAAAACTAAGATGAGAACAACAAAATTACAAAAACACCACAACACCATTGATGAGTCACCAACCCAACTCCCAGCCACCTGGTACCATCACGGACACATGGCCTCAAATCCGGTGCTTCACGCCGGCACTGACGCCTGCCATTCCACCGCTGCAGAGTCCCAGAGGCCAGATTCACCCACGAAAAATTAGATTATCAACATTCATCAGCCGAGACCTGCACAACCAAGACTTCGCCGGACAAGACCCCATCGCCGGCAGGCCAAACGCCATCGGAAAAACCAACCGACTACCCTGTGAACAGATTACAGCCACCGGCAACCACCATAACGCAAACAGGTAGCTCCGTAACTCTTCGCGAGCGCCTCGAGGACTCCGACAATATACCCCCAACCAAACACCAACCCATCATCGACGCGGAAAACACAAAACTACACCGGAGCACACCCTTCTTCAGATCCACCTTAATCTCATCAAACTTGTACGTATTGGGAGGCAGATCAAGCCTGCTGGCATACCTTCTCGCGGGCTCTTCGTCGTCCGATTCGCTCTTGGCTTCCCCTTTCATGACCAATGTGTTCTGCTCCACATAGACCTTCACGTTCTCTTTGCCGACGCCGGGCATGTCCCTCTTAATGTGAAGAGCCTTCTCGTCTTCCCTCGCGTCCCTAACTCAAACGAACCTAGGCTATACTACCACGTCACCACCCACTGAAAAGCCGGCGGTGGTGACTGAACCAAAATTTGGGAGATGGAGATTGGAGAAGGATGGCACAGGTTGAGAATTGAGATCTAGGGTTTGTCAAAAAAGAAAGAAAATGTATATATATATATATGGTATATGATGGACGGCTAAGATCAGCTAAAGTATTAGGGGACGGCTAAGATCAACTAAATTATTAGGGTTAGTGTACCGGGGCGGGGCGGGGCGGGGCGCGGGACGGATTTGGGTGAAAACCATACCCGACCCTAACCCGCTACGGGTTTTTTCAAAAAATACCATACCCGCCCCATGACTTGGTCAAAGTAAAAAAAACCCGCTCCTACCGGGGCGGGGCGGGGCGGAGATCCGCGGGTTCGGATTTTTTTGCCATCCCTAAGAACAAGCTTAGTAAGCAGTGCGTATACATTTTGTATACCAAACACATGTAGAGCTCCTCCCATGCACGACATCTGTAAGTGATTTTCGGCGAGGCAAACTATATTAAACACACAAAGTTTTAAATTACTATATTCTCATATCCGAACAATTAAAATACGCCGCCATACCCCTCATTTTGTGAAGAACATCTCCTGCAGCAGCTCAACCACCTTGAACAATTCAATTAATTATATGGCAAACACATGAAACATAAAATAATTTACTATCAAGTATAGGTCTAAGGTTTGTCTTTAAGACTTTAACATCAGCTATAATGTTAAAGGCATTATCAAAACTAATATTTATAATCTTGTCCTTTTATTTTAAACATGTTACATACTCGAAATATAATATCAGCAAAGTGAAGTGCATCGTGCTAATAGGGAAAGAGTTCAAAAGCGATGTTTCTCTTATTAATAACCCAATGAGAGTCAATCCAATGGATCGTCACACAAGCATAATTAGCTAGAGTAAAAGGATATTTCTAAACATCAGAAGTAAGACTAATTCTACCATCAAATTTGTCAAAATAATCAATCAAGCATCCTTTAGCAGCATTATATTGCATAAGTGCATCAAACCTAGTTGTGTTTCTATGAACCTTTTTATATAAAGGTTGGACGTAAGTATTTATATATGTAGAGTACTTATCATTATTAGCAAAATTAAAAGCTTGTTCATTGTGAATAAGAAATTCAGCAAGACCGTCTTTTTTAACTTAGTGATTATAAATAAATAACTTACCATCAAAAGATAACTGTATTTGGGTAGAATCGACACGACCTTTAATAGGTGCACATGTCAGGTAAAGTTTGTTCATCGTGAACAATAAATCCAGCAAGACCGTCTTTTTGTTCTCACTGACTATAAATAAATAATTTACCATCAAAGATAACTGCATTTGGATAGAATCAACATGGCCTTTAATAGGTGCATATGTTGGGTAATGCTTATTAAGATGTCCATTACCACTACCACACGAAAATATTTTTCACAATATTTACACTAAGCTTTATAAACGCCATCAAATGTAGTCTCGTCAAAATGATTCAAACACTGAGTTTTTTTTCTTCTTTTTTGGACTTTTAGAGGACTAGAGGGCGGATTGTTTGGTCTTTCATCGTGATGACCACTCATCGACATAAAATTCTACCCTGGAGTAGTAGTGTCGTCAACCGAGTTTCGTTCTTGACTAAAATGTTGGGTATCTTGTGAAGGTGTATATCCAAAATCTAGAATGTTTTTGTTAAACTGAATATTGGATTGGGTATCTATACCTATTAGTGAAAGATTTTGAGATTTTGAAATTTTGGTGCTTGTGGTGGAAGTTTTTGGTTATATGATCTAAATAAGCTTGACATATTTGACGCTAAAAATGTTTGAGAAGAATGAAAAATAAAACTAGTAAGAGTAATTACATGAAAAAGAATAAAAGTACTATATAATAAAATAATACTTGTAATTGAAAATTGAAGAGTTTAGTACTTAGTAACAAATAAAAACGATAAGAAAACTTGTAGAATTTAGATAAAATAGAGTGAGAAGATTGGAGTGAAAAATGTGAAAAAGGGGGTGAATTTATAGACGTTTTAAAGTTCACAAAATATCAAAATACCTCTAAAAACTAGCCGTTTATAGTCGTTGAGGATGGGGAAAATGTAAAAATGCATAAAATAGTTGTTGGAACCTTATTGGACGAAAATATTTCCCAAACTAGTCGTTATACAGTTGTTTGGGGGGGGGGGGGAGGGATTAAAGTAAAATTGGAACTTATAACTGTTAGAGAGAATCCAACCACTTTTTGAATTCTCGGGCCGAGCCAGACCGCTGAGCTTTTCGAATCTGGCCAAAAAAAGGCTGCTCCCGGGCTTTTTAGTGGCGGCTATTTTTGGGTTTTGGATCGGGCCTGACCTGGGCTTTTTTAAAACTACGGTGGGCCGTGCTTTTTTATAGAATAATTCGGCCTGGCTGTAGCCCAGGCTCTTGGCCTTATGGACCCAGTTCATCACTATTCACCAAGAAGGTCGGGCTGACCCATAGGCGGCCCGACCTGGTTAACACCTCTAAGCCCTAGGTTGGTGGCGACAACTGTAGGTTAGTGGGCTGAGTTAGGGAAGTGTAAATTGTGGCTATGGATGTGTGGCGGATTATTAGTGTTTAGGATTGAGCTTGAGGGAGAAGACCTATGAGTTTACAGGTTCGGCCCTTTAAATACAATCACGTGAGGGTCACATGGGAATGACATTTCACTTTATCTAATAGAAATACAAGTTTGGGTCCAATAGTACAAGATTTAAAATGTTAAGGTGTTATGTGATACAATTGAAACTCTGAGGTCTAAAATGAGATGATGATCCAATCCTCTGGAAGTTATTTATGATTAACTCTTTTAAAAACTGCAATACAGATGCATTGCTCTGTATTCGTGTAATCAATTCTAAGCTAGAAAGTAGGCACGTTGTTTAAAAGTTTGATTGTGAGGGGTATTAGTAGCCAAGAACAAGAAACTTAAAAAAATGTACACTAATTTAAAATGGCATTTGAAGATGTTTTATGTCTCGATACTTGTAATATGCAAGTGTGTTAACAGGTCGCAAAGACCGTTAAAAAATGTATTTTCGTTTGTGTTTGTGTATATTTTTCGTGTAAGAATACCTTTCATAGTGAATGGAATGAGAGATTGATTTAATGAGTTATTATTTCATTTGTTGATAACTTATTAATTTCTCATAATTACTGATGATAAAAAAGTTGACCGTAGAGATACATCGCTTATTAAATTGCATTTAGTTACCCTGATTCACAAAAGAAACAACAAAACATGTAAAAAAAACAAAAAACAAAAGGCTTGTGAGTTGTCCAAGGAATTTGGAACGTTAATTGTCAAAGTACATAGCTTTCGGCACTTCAAGAAACATAGATTTTCTATATCCGTCAAATAACAATCTAATCCAAAAAAAGATCGAGAACAACCGTGCAAATTAAAAGAAGTTATCTAAACATTTCCCAATTTGATTTTGGGTTTGTAGAAGTTGAGAACCCAATTTGGTTTCGGGTTTGTAAAAGTTGATAAATGCAGATTAGTCAAGTTTGAAGTGTTTGACAAAAAAATCAAACTGAGAAAATCTGGTCTAATGTGCTCAAAATTAGTTAAATTCAGAATCCTAATTTTCTTGAGTTTTGATTTAATCAGTTTTAAAGAATCAAATTTGACCAAGAGCATTACCAAACTATCTTTATATAAACAGACATTATATGCTCATTTTCAATTTGAATACACTATGTAGGTATCTTATCACACTAAACCTACTTTAATTCATTTTTATCCAAATACCTTCAATAACTTTTAATCAGTTATGCTTAAAATGAATTAAAGTTGATATTAGAAACTGATTCAGATTCAATCAAAATTACTTTTGAGAAAATCAATCACAAACGGCCGCTTAGTGCAATAAGTTTAGTCGATGGAAGGCCACTCATGGTTAGGGATGGCAATTAGACCCGCAACCGGCGGGTCTCCGCCCCGCCCCGCCCCGCCCCGCCCCGTTAGGAGCGGGTTATTTTGACTTTGACGGGGTTATGGAGCGGGTATGGTAATTTTTTTTAAAACCCGCAGCGGGTTAGGATCGGGTATGGTATTCTGTCTAACCGCCCCGCTATCCGACCCGCACCCGCCCCGGTATACTAAACTTATGTATCAATAAATCTCAGCCGTCCATCATAGTGTATATATACTTTTCATCCAAACCCTAAAATGCCAAAATTTTCTCTTGATCTCTGCCGACTTGCCCATGGTTGGCTCCCTTCTAATCTTCTCCCCCTTTCCACCTTCAGCCCCCCACGGCCAAAGACTGACGGCCAAAGACTGACAACCTAACCGCCGGCCACAAACCATGTTCCACCGCCTATTCTCAAGTTCCGCGGCAAGAAGAACAACGAATCGCCGGAGATCTCGTCGGAATGGTCGCGGATCTGCCTCCTCTTCTTCTTTGACGAGATTAGAGGCGCCACCTAAATCTTCAACCCGCCACATGCTCATCGACGATGGTAGCAGCTACAGGTCTCGTCGGAATTGTCGCAGATCTGCCGCCGCTTCTTCTTTGACGAGATTAGAGGCGCCACCTGAATATTCAACCGCCACATGCTTATCGACGGCGTACAGCTCTATGTAGCGAAGCCTCTCCTCCCGTTAGGGCACCGCCTAGACGATCCTTGTGTGCGAGTACAGGGAAGTGCGGGGGCGGATCGGGGCGGGGCGGGTTTTCTAAACGAATGTAGGATCGGGTATGGTATTTTAGATATATGACCCGGTAGCGGGGCGGGGCGGAGCGGGGCGAGATTTTATGAGCACCGGGGCGGGTTCGGATTTTATAAGATCCGCATCCGACCCGCCCCATTGCCATCCCTACTCATGGTCTTTAGTTTTAAATGACTCGTGCACTAGTTGCAGTATTATCGCTTAAAATTGATGATTGTGACTAGATTTAATTTACAAACGTGATTATCAAGTCATAAAGAAATGATTCAAAATTTCAAAGCATGAGCCGGTTTAAAAGAAAGCATGTAGTAAAACGGAGTTGATCTATTTAAGATAGTAGATTTTGAGCAACAATCTGTAGACGGCAAGTGAAACATTTCAAGTTATAGAGTTAATGAAACTCCCCTCTTGACTCGTTTTAAGCTTAATAAGAGTGCACATATTAAGTTAAAAATTAATACACCGAGTTGAGATACAGTCACATACAATGTACTTGCAAAATTGTAACTTTTTAGTATTTTGTCTCATTACGCATAAAGTAAAAGATCCTTTCTAAATTTCTAAATGGAGCATAATATGATCGTACCTTTAAAAACACTTACAAATAGATTATATCTCAAATTTTCAAAGTCATAAATCTGTTCAAAGAAAGTGTGACATCATATGACTCACTTTAAATTCCATGTGACATTAATCATTTCATGGTGTTCAATCCTCTGCTAAACATGGCGTTACCATGGTTGTACCCTGTCTTTAAATGATTGTACCACTGCTCCTCTGGGTTTTACCGGCACAAAACTTGGGGAAGATAGCTTCAGACACCTCCCCCCCCCCCCCCCCCAAAAAAAATAAATAAATAAATAAAATCACAGTCTTGTTTGACCATGACGACAATTGAGAGAAGAAAACTTGAAAAAAGGAAAGGGGCAAATTAACAAGCAAGTCGGAGGAGGGGGACAAGACGTGTAGGGAGGTTTTCTTTCTGTTCATCTCCCAAAATTCAATTCAACTTTGTGAGTAAATTTGAGTGAGACGTAAACAAATTCTTTCCCTTTTCTTTTTTATTTCTCCTTCTTTTGCATTTGCCCCTTCATTCAATTATCCCTTTCTCTCTCCTCTCTCCCCTCTCCCCTCTCCCCTCTCCCCAATCTCTATCTGAACACTTTCCTCCCCCTCTTTATTATTATAACCATCATCTGTACATATCTCTAGATATATCCCCACCCCGTTAATCAGATGGAAACACCTAACAATTGATTTGTCCATCCCAATCTTTAAATCTTTTTAATTCAACTTAATTCAAGAAAAGATTCTTTTTTTAATTCTTGTAGCAAAATTTGTTTATAAGTTTCTTGGTAAAAAGGTGTGGAATTTGAAGGGTTTCTTTTGTTTTTCACTAAATTTTTTGTGCTGTGAAAAGTTAAAGAGAGAGAATACAGACGGAAAGGATTGAAGGGTTTTTGTTGGGATTTGAGGAGGATTAGTTGGTGACTTGGTGTAATTTTTGTGGGGGTTTTCTTTGTCAAGATTTTGGATGCTTTTGGCTTTGTTGGAAGGAGATGGAGGGGATACCTGTGAGTTGAGGCTGTGAGGTAAGGGCTGTTTCTGTTTTGTATATACTATGTGAGAGAAGTGTGTGTGAAAGAAAAGAAACAGCCCTTATGATCAGTGCTGTGAGGGTTTGGATAATCAAAGCTTGTTTTTTCACTTGTGGGTTGTGGTCTTTTCTGGGTGTTTTGGGTTGTGGGGATGAGGAATGATGAACAGAAACAGAGCGGAGCTATGCCTAGGAGTGGCAGGGCTAATGGCTTGGCGACGTCATTTCGGGCTCTGTCAAGGATCATGTCTTCCGGAGCCTCCACTGTCGCGTCCACCGTGAGGCAGGCCGCCTCAGCCGCTTCAGCGATTGTGGACCGGGAGAATGATGCCAACAATGATCAGGTCTGAAGATATTTCATTATTTGTAAATGGAAACTGCTATATATATATATATATATATATATATATATATATATATATATATCGGAACTTCATGGATATGCCACTTTTGTTGGCTGTTTATCTTGGGTTTATTATGCTATTTTTTGATGTGTTATCAATAAGTTTCTGCATGCACTTAGATGATACTGCTATAGTCAGATTGTAGTCCTCCAAGCTCTTGATGGCAATCTTCTTTAGGCATTCGCTAATGCTTGCATTTAGATTTTGGTGTTCGATAATTCAGAGAGCTATAGTGAATTTGAGATTGCACGAAGGCTTTTACGTGTATGCTATTACTCAAATCTTAGTATGTACTTGTGTATCATTTGCAAAATCCCGTTTATACACTATTGCTGGTTTCCGGAGCGGAAGTGGGTAAAGAATTTAGAGCGTCGCTTGAAACAGTTAATAGAATGATGGTTTTGTAGATAATGACATGCATGCATGCAGGCTTTAATTTTGGTTGTCGGGTCGTTTACCCTTTCAATTTCTCAATCAATCGCTGCAAAGAGATTCAGATTTGTATTTTGTCGGTTCTGTTGTATGTTGTTGGGCCAATGAGGAACAATTGTCAATCCACTTCATTACACATGCAATACATGTTCATTTTGATAATGAATCCAAAACTGAGTTACACGGCTATAGTTTAGTGGTTGACTATTACTTTCTTCACAGTGGAAGTGGACTTAACCTCTGCGATAGTTGGACAAAATTTGGCATATGTACTGTTCGGCTTAGTTAATTAGGATTTCATACCTAGATTATTTAAAATCAACATATCTCTGTTACTTTAGATGGTAAACCCGTTTGGTAGATGCGGTTGGTCGCATTGGTGGTACTATCATGAAGTCTTGGCGTGCGTACCATATATCGACTGTCGACTGTACCAGGATTGGAGTCCTGAGTTTCTATACCAAAAGCTACGATTCGATGAGTGGATTGGTAGAAGATTAGTTTCCCTGATCTAGAAACGTACTTCCTTTTGTTTCTTCCGCCATAGTTGGAAAGAGTTTGGGTTATGTGCTGCTTGGTTGGGTTATTGGGGATCTGTATCACAGAATTTGAATGACCTACCACGTGTTTGTTGAGTTGGTAAGTCAATTTTAGCTCAGACGCTGTTTGCTGAATGGAGGACACCCTGTTTCTCATCCAACTGGACAAATTTGAGCTTTAAACCTGTTAGGATTGTTTCTATTAAGTTTGCTGTCGATAGTGTTGAGGGTGTTTTTTTGCTGGCTGATGATCTACTTTTATACCATTTGTTATACATATTTTCTGGTTCCTATGTATTTCATCCATACCAAATATCCAGCATTACTATCTTTGAAGTTTGGTTGTAATTAAGTAAGGTTTACTGGTGGTATGCATCCCCTGTTGGTCATTATATGTTGTGATTGGATTTTGTTGATAAAGTTTCTCTGCATACTTCCATGCCGATCCTTCTTTTGCCATTACTTTTCTTGTATAGGTGCCACTAACTTATGCACTTGTCAATCTTTAGGGCCACATGCACACTTGGCAAAACAACTTTGGCTGACTTATCTTCTGTTGACGTTGATCCCAATGTCAGTCAGACGTTTCACTGAATTTTGAGGGCTAGTTTCAAGAATGGGCTTCCTTTTGTCGGGCGTCTTTTTCTTTTGCTTGTCATTAATTTTAGCTCACCATGTCCTATGGTGGTCTTATGTACAATTTAGCAACTGGATTTAGTTTCTATTCTGATGCTTAAGGGAAGATTTGGATCTAGAGGAGTGAATTAACTGCGTTAATGTGTTGCTCACCAAAGTATGATAGGCCAGGTGTGTAATTACCAGATATATGTTGCTGTTAAACTAGTTCGGTCCTCACTATTGACTTGTGAATTTGTAGCACTCCCTTTGTCCCATTTTTAGCGTCATGCTTTCCGTTTTTAATCTGTCCCAAAATTTTTGTCAAGAGGATATATATCCATAAAAGAGTAAGATATAGGGTTGAGGAGGAAAGGTTTGGCAGTCCAACCAAGGAAGAGCTGGCTTAGGAAGCTTACTCATCAAGGGGCGAAGGGGGGTTCATTCGAAAGTCCTTTCCAATTAGCATTACCTTACTTTGATATAAAAAATATAATAATCGGAAATGTAGTTACCCAAGGGCTCCACGTTCATTTTGTTGGCAGAAACAATCCAATCCATTCAGCGCTTCGGGGACATAGTTTAGCATAAAGTGTGAGACTTTCCTGTACCACCCCCAAATATGAAAATTATTGTTGTTGATGTGCTTCCTTAAAACTTGTGCTTCTATGGGCAGTTCTGGCATGCAGTTAATGCAATTTCTTAAACATTAAACTTTGTGAAACATGACACTCAGATTTGGACAGGTAGTATCAATCAAGATTTGCCTTAGATTGTAATAAAATATTTGAGGCAAATGTGGGAGAAAATTTGCAAGACGGACGAAAAGTTTTGACAAAAATAGAAGTTTGTATGAATCGTCTCTGATTATAGTTTTTTGTTTGACTTTTCATTTCAGTTATCTTATTAGACTATGCATTCAGGTGATTGTTAAAAATGTGCCCATCATGTAGCACGTAGTTAAATTTCCTATGTTGGGAATGTGGGATTATGATTTCAACTTCGTGATCGTGATGGATTGAGTTATGAGGAAGTGCTTGTTTGTTTTTTTCCTTTCCTCTTTTGTGTTCAGAGGTTCTACTATGTTTCTTCAGTTGTTCTTTATTTATGGCAAATGAGTTTTTTTTTGTTTTGTTTTGAGTTTTATGTATTTTAAAGCTAGAAGCAGAGATGACTCACGGGCTCTTATATTTTCACAAAATGAAGGTATACTGGGCTGGGTTTGATAAGTTAGAATGTGAGGGAGACATCACTCGTCAGGTTCTCCTGCTGGGTTATCGATTTGGTTTCCAGGTTTGGGATTTTGAAGAATCGGATAATGTGCGTGAACTAATATCCAGATATGATGGTCCTGTTTCATTTATGCAAATGCTACCAAAACTTGTAGCATCAAAGCGATCTGGAGACACTTTTGCAGATAGTCGCCCATTGTTGGCTATATGTGCAGATGGATCTTTTGCTGGAGGTGGTTACATACAAGACGGGTTAGCCATTCCTTGTAATGGGAACATGCAAAATTCCCACGAGCAAATGAATGGTTTTTTTGTGCCTACTGTAGTTTGGTTTTACTCTTTAAAATCCCAATCTTACATACGTGTGCTGAGGTTCAGATCAGTTGTTTATTCTGTGAGGTGCAGCACCCGAATTGTTGCTGTTTTACAAGCAGCTCAGGTACGTTTATATATTTACTTTGTTAAGCTAATATATGCCACCCCATCAATGTAAGAGTGAAGTTTTGTGTGTAACAGATACACTGTTTTGATGCTTCAACATTAGAGAGGGAGTATACTATTCTTACGAATCCTATAGTTTTAAGTTGCTGTGGATCTAGAAGTATAGGCTTGGGACCTCTTGCTGTGGGTCCTAGGTGGGTGGCATATAGTGGAACTCCTGTTGCAGTCTCGAATTCAAGGCGTGTCAGTCCTCAGCATGTGAACCCTTCTGCAAGCTTTTCTGGTCCTGCTTCAAATGGGAGCCTTGTTGCACACTATGCAAAGGAATCAAGCAAGCATCTTGCTGCTGGAATTGTAACCCTGGGGGATATAGGTTATAAGAAGCTTTCCAGGTATTATTCTGAGTTGTTACCTGAAGGTAACAATTATATGCAATCAGGAAGCCCTGGGCAGAAAGACCGGGTAATTGGCAATGACCATTTGCTAGATGCTGACAATGTTGGAATGGTATAGTTTTTCTTCTGAAGCATATAGTCGTTCATTTTTCTGGTTGAACCTTTTCCCATTATATCACCCCGAGGCTTGTGCTAAGCTGCTGTTTCGGTCTTTTAAGCGTGATGCCATTTGCCTCTATTAGTTTTTGATTTTCTTGGAAGTATTTGGTAAAACTCCCTTTACCCTTTTATCACTTAACAGGTCATTTTTTTTTTGACATCTAACAGGTCATTGTCCGCGATGTTGTCAGTAAATCTCTGATCGCGCAGTTTAGAGCACATAAAAGCCCTATTTCATCATTGTGCTTTGATCCTAGTGGAACCCTTTTGGTGACGGCTTCTGTTCAGGGTCATAACATTAATGTTTTCCAGATTGTGCCTGGCTTTTGTGGGAATTCAACCGGGTCTGATTCTGGTGCATCTTATGTACACCTTTATAGGCTTCAACGTGGCCTTACAAATGCAGTATGTTCATTGTACTTGATTCATCCTTTTACTTGGATTTGGTTTTGCCATATGAAAAACAGGAATCCTTTAACTTCTTCGCTTTGGCAATAATTTCACAGGTTATACAGGACATCAGTTTCAGTGATGACAGCCAGTGGGTTATGATAAGCTCCTCAAGAGGGACAAGCCATCTGTTTGCTATATCTCCATCAGGGGGCTCGGTTAATTTTCAGCCAGCTGATACTTGTTATACTACAAGAGGATCCTGTGTTTTAACAAGGCCTGCTATTCATGGACCACCAAATTTAGGTTTACAAACAGTTAGTCAACAGGCTTTCTGTGCATCAAGTCCTCCTGTCTCTCTTTCTGCGGTTAGTAGGATAAGGAGTGAAAACAATGGTTGGAGAAGCACTGTAAGTGGTGCTGCGGCAGCTGCAGCAGGTAGGACAGGTCCACTTTCTGGAGCTATTGCCTCTGTGTTCCATATCTGCAAGGGCCAAGGTCTGTATTCTGACACCAGCTTTCTGAAGGCAAAGTACCATCTGCTGGTTTTCTCTTCTTCTGGTTGTGTGGTACAACATGCATTTCGTGTATCTTCTGGGCTAGATTCTGCGGCAGCAGTGTCTGGATTGAGCACGGTTTATGGATCAGCTCTGGAATGTGATACGAGATTGGTGGTTGAGGCAATGCAGAAGTGGAATATATGTCAGAAACAGAACCGGAGAGAGAGAGATGAAAATATAGATATATATGGTGAAAACGGAAGTTCAGATAGTAGTAAGATACATCCTGAAGGAATAAAAGAGGTAAGTGATGTATATTCTGAGGCTAGGGGTGCAGTGGCAAGACAAAATATTACAACTGAGGAAAGACAACATATGTATATTTCTGAAGCTGAATTGCAGATGCATCAACCCCGAATGCCATTGTGGGCAAAGCCTGAGGTACATCTTCATTTCGTGGAAATAATTTCAGTTGATTCAAACTATTTACTACCATAGTGTGATGCATGAAATCTCCTTTGTTCTCGTTTTGTTGCCTGGCAGATATACTTTCAGAGCATGATGAAAGCCGATGTCAATATAGATATGGATGATGTTCTGGCAGGGGAAATTGAGATTGAAAGGATTCCAACTCGCATGATTGAACCAAGGCCTAAAGATTTAGTTCCAGTTATTGACCATCTTCAGAGCCCTAAGTTTCAGCATGCGAGGTCTGTTGAGATTATCTATCTCCATTCCTTTAACTTGAATTCATGAATGTTACTGAAAAGAACATCATTAGTAGAAAGCCGGAAAAGTTAGCCGGTTTGTCGTAGTTGTTGAGATCTATTTATGGTTTGTTGCTTAACGTGAATCACTAATTCTTGTTGGGTTCTTTTTTATGCTTTGCTGATCACTGCACGTTTCATTGCGCTAATAAGTTTAGCCCTAGATGTTATCTCTGTGTTGAAGTGATTATTCCTTTCTTATTCAGGGTCTCTGCTTTAGATAGTAAAAACACTGGACGCATACTTCATCAGAGGTCCAGACTGTCTGAAAACAGCAGACTGGTGCACAGGAGCAGCTGTGACTCTATGGACTCCTTGATGGATGGTAGTGCAGTTGATGATCTTCACAATGGCATTGATGATACCGAGTGGTGTGGTCTTCAGATGCCTACGCAATATACCAAGGGCTTTGTAAATAATAATGACAGCCCTAAGCTGAACACTCGGCTTCACGTTGTAAATAATAGAGCTAGCTCAGTGGGGGACACTCATCCCAAGGTTGTAAATAATAGCATAAGAGACCTGAAAAAGGACAATCAGTTTGACGACAAAGTCGACGAGTTTGATTAGAGGTAAATTTTGTAGAACTTTGCTCTTATGTTGGGTATTTCCTAATGGTGCAGGGTCTTACTTAATTTGGCCACTTTGTGCTCCCCTTTCTGCCAATTGCAAGGCATTAGCTGATGAATTGTTCTTGTTACATTTAGCCTTTTACATAGGTTCCCAGGCATGCATTAGTTTATATTCGGTGGGAATCGGAACTTATGCTATTCTAATCTGATACAGGCAGGTCATGCAGTTCTAAAACTACATTGTTTGCAGGTGTGCAGCTATTCTTTCATTGTCCTGGAGTTTCCTTGTCTGTTCTTATCGAGAATGGAATGTAAAGAGGAGCGGGGTATGGCACACCTGACTCTGACGCAAAATTGTGGATACTATGTTGCTGGTATTTTATCTTCTATCTGACCTTGTAAATGATAGACGGAAAATATCTCTCTGTCATGTACTAATTTGTGAATAATAGAACCATCCTACAACTCTTTGCTGCTGTGTCTTTTGTGTTATCCATGTGAAATTCAGGTGTCTTAATGTTATCTTCAGTACATGATTCGTTATAGGCTTGCATGCATTCATTCTCTGTGCTTCTCTCGTGTTGTGGATCGTCTGCAAAGACGGTATATCTTAGTTTGAGATTTAGGGGTTAGATATGTTCTTCACAGAAGAGGCAAATCAACATTTATTTGGACATTGGGTACCAGCTCTATATTGCTTGTCTGGTAAAGAATCATGATCAACCTTTTAGGTTGGATGATTGTAAAGTGAGGAAGTCGGCATAAATTCGACCAGATTGCATCTGATGTAAAGTTGATCACAAAGATGAGACTTGCAGTTTCTCATAGTAACTATGCAAGTAATACTTTCCTCCTGCTACAGTATATGTTTCTTCAATGGTAGTGCCTGTACATATCGTCTCACATTTGAAATACTGCATGTACTAATTCCCAACCAAATAGCAAAACTACCCGCATTTTAATGACAAGAATGTTGGTTAAAGCTAGTTCATCATGTAAACAATAGAAGAAACCGGAAGATGCTAGGAGTATTAGGGATGATCCGATGCTTGCACAGATAAGGCACCAATAGGACAGGATTGATTAGTCTCACATTAGCTTAGCCCCTCAATGTTCAATGCTAGAGCAATGATCCAGACCCAGAGCAAATTCGTCACCGAGGTTTATTACACAACCTAGTTGTGGTTCTCCTTGCAAGTGACATGATGGTAGTTAACTTGCACCAAGGCTCGGAGGGTATACGTCTTTTGCAGAAGTAAATACAAAGAAACAGAAATTCTAAGGGCTTAAACGTAGAAGTAGAACAAACTATAAGTGCCCAATAAAACAGTCGAGGAAAGCTTATCCTTGGAAATATCAGCTCCACTGGAAATTTTGTGAGGAGGTCTTACCAGTCTTGTCAATATCATTCTATCCTCGTTTCTTCAAGCCTACATAAACAGAATAATCCAAACAAAGTTAGCCCTGTATGACAAAGTTGAGATGTTATTGGGGCAAAAAGGCGCGTGAATTAACTATGAAGTGATCCGAATCAAAGGAAAAAAGTGCGAGGCAATTTTTTGGAAGAGAGGATTGAGGCAATTTTCTTACACATATATCCTTTCCTGCCAAACTCACACTGTCGGGGCAGGCTCGAAAACGATCTTCGAATTTCTTCTTGATCTTATCATCTTCCCATCTCAGGTTGTTCCACCAGCTTGAGTCGCCTCTGATCTCTGTTATAGTTGCTGAATTGCATACTGAGAGATGGAGCCTTGCCAACATGGGGCAGTTGCATACTTCAATTCGCTGCAATTCTGGCCAAGCTGATGCTCTCGAGCAAATGGTTCTCAAATTTACCATGCACCTTACTTGTATAACTTTTAACCTTGGAAGAGTTTCGTCCAGGATGCCTCCTTTGATAATGCACCTCGTTCTTTGACACACACTTGCCTTGATCCTTTCAAGGCCTTGGACCCGACGAAGCAAACCATAGGTTACGACTGTCCTTAGTCTGGGACAATCTTCAACTTCTATAGTTTTCAATTTGCCAAGGCAACCCTTTGGGGCCATTCCATCCAATATGGTCCTCAAGTTTTCTAGGCGACGAAGCACTAAATGCTCCAGATTCGGGAGCAGACTTCCCTGAATAACCTCTGAAGTTATCAAGTGAGTCATCCAATCACAACCTTCAATGGTAAGCGCTTTCAAGCTCGCTAATTCGTACCACTGCCGCTGGGAAGCAACTTCAGATAGACCCCTTGTACCCCCACATGCTACCATGTCAAGGGCACTTGCATTAGAAAACAAACCTTCAAGTTCTCCATCCAGGAGATCAACCCCTCTGAGAGTCACCCTTTTCTCATCACACGGAAGTGGATGTTGTTTTGCGTCGCATCTTCTTGGACCAACCTGGATACTGAAACTTCTCAGTTTCTTCAACCAAGCAGAGCTCGAGACAAGGCAATCAACTCTGTCAAGCCTTATATTAAGGACTGAAAGGCGCTCCAACGTCAATAACTCCCCGTACGCCGCGCTCTCTTCTGCAGCACAGTCCCACTCATAAGCACTGAAAGACATGTCCAAGTTTTCAAGACCAGTTAACCCTGATATAGCTCCTGCTTCAATAGTTTCTAAGTGAAGTGTGCGCGACAAATTCAAGTCGCCGAGATTACGCAAGTTCCCCATTCCTTTTGGGAGTTCTTTTATTGGAGTGCTGGAAAGATCAAGTACTCGAAGGTTATAAAGAGCTCCAAGAGGAGGAAGTCTCTCCAGAGAACGACAGTCCCTCAATAAAAGAGCACGCAGCTCTTCTAGCTGAAGAAGCGAAGCTGGCAAGGAAGTAATTTGAGTGCCACTCAAATTTAGTACTTTAAGCTCTCTGAGCTCTAGAAAGAATTCATTTGGGATATCCTTTAGAGGGTTACCTTGAAGGAGCAGAACAGTTAACTTGGAACATTCTAGCAATCGACTAGGCAACTTTTTCATTGTTTTCTTCAGAAATGAGACTCTTCTATACTTCTGAAACTTCTTCGGTAACTCGTGCAATGAAACCTCAGATTCAGATGAGAATCCAAACTCCTCTTCGCGTTGAGATAACCATATGGCTACATCCCGAATGACGTCATGCATTTTCACAGTTCCCGTTACTTCTCCAAGAGCTAGCAAGCTAGACTCCTTTAGAATATCAATCAAAGCAACTCCATTGTTGAATGATTCCTCTAGAGTTTGATTCTCGCAGATCAGTCCATCAGCAGTCCAGCATTGTATCAGTTCAGTAACACTGATTGAGCAGTTTTCTGGGTACAAAGAACAAAATAAGAAGCACTGCTTAAGTTTATTACAATGTAATGAGTCGTAACCCATGGATAAAGGCAGGAAAATCTCATCTTCGATGCTTTTGTAGAAGGGTAATGACCGCTGCATTTGGCAGAGTGCATTCTTCCATAACTCAACCTCGCTTTTCCCACTCATCGATTTCCCCAGGGTCTTGATTGCCAATGGCAAAAAACAACATTCCCTCGCGACCTCTCTTGCCAAAGATTTTATGCCTTCTATTTCAATCACGTTGCCTGCACTTTTTGCAAACAAGCTCCAAGCGTCTTCTTGGCTCAATAGATCAACCTTTATGCATTGATCAGTCCCCATTTCCCTGCACACACTAGAAGACTGAGTGGTGAATAGGATCTTACAGCAGGGGTGATCACCCCCTTCTGGTATACCCACTGTGTCAAGATCAATTTTGTCCCAAACATCATCAAAGATTAGGAGCAATTTTCTCGTCATTATCAATCTCTGGAGCAGCTTTCTAGCCCTGCTACGTGTGCTCTCACCTGCACATAGTTCTAGGTTCAATCTCTCAGCAATCTGCTGTTGAATTGCTTGCAGATCCAAGTCCCTTGACACCTGTACCCAGATGACCAAATCAAAAGAATGCGCCACGGAAGAGAAGAGTTCATTGTTTAAATTCTTCACCAGTGAAGTTTTCCCTACTCCTCCCATCCCCCAGACAGCAACCCTCTTGGTCACATCGTCGTTCATCAACTCCAAAAGCCGTGATAAGTCTGATGCTGCTTTTTGACCAACGAGAGATGGCACTGCCATTTTCTCCACTGCCTTTATAGGAGACCTCGTAGCAAACACATAGTCTGGAAAGTTGCAAGAACTGGACAGGAGTTGTTTCACCTTATCAAGCTTCTTCGCCACAATTCTGCTACGTTCATAGCAGTAGCACAAGTTGCAATCAAGAGCGCACTTACTCTCGTAATCAGCTCGCTCATCTGCACTTTCATCAAGCAAAGTCGTCACGTCATATTGGATCTTCTGAGCCTGTTTGAGCCATTCAGTAACTCTCGGTGGTGGACATTTTCCTTCTTGTTTAGAAAGAGTAATAGCATCTTCAATCGCGGTTCTTTCACTGGCGAGATTTGCCATCTCCTCGCGGAGAGATTTGATGTTGCCCTCCATTTTCTCGAGGGTTTCAATTCTTGCGCAGAAGAACTTAGTAAGTGGTTTACAAGCTTCAACAACAAAAGGACTCAAGAAATCCATGACAATGTCACAAAAGTAGGAGCAAGAAGCACTCTTGCTAACACTTGCCCGCACTACTTTTATACCCTTCTGCTGCTACATAGAGCCAAAACGGTGATTCGTGAGAAACAAGAACAAGACTACAAGACTAGGGACAAAATCATTCTGACGAGAAGCCAAAGTAGGAAGCCGAACTGTATAGTCCTATCTTGGACGGTTCCTCCACTAAGCAGCCTGAGATTCCTAAGCGAACAAGGTCGTTTGTTACTATGTCAGCATGTACCAGTTGACAGCGACCAGAACCAGATCTTGACCATGCAATTTAGAATCAATACCGAAATATAAAATACCAAGATCGCGCGAATCTCATGAATATTCTTATTACCTATTTTGTGTGTCAATGCTCATCAAAGTGTCTAAGATCGAAGTGTCATCCAAGATGGTCAATGAGTCACAGTTCGTTGCCAAAGATCTTATAGGTAGAAGGCAAACTCTTTTTTTTCGTTTCCGTCCCTACATTTAAGGACAACGAGATACCCTTTTACTAACGAATTCAAGACCGACATATAGTATAAATAGAGGAGGAACTGTCAAGTCTAACATAAACTATGCCTTAGAATTGAGATCGATTCTTATACACGGTGACCTTCTCCTCTTCTTGAACGTGGTAATGATAGACTTTTTATAAATCTGGGTCGTTAGATTGGGCTAGAATTGGATCAGTGTCCGATTTTACCTTCCTTAGAGCGAATTCTATTGGCTAGTTTCGGCCCGGCATCTGGAGGCAAATTCGAAAGGGACCTTGGGCTGGACAGCAGGCTTTGGGCCACCGTAACAAGGAAAGAATTATGGCCCGGCCCTGTGGATGGACATGGGCCCTATTTTACTTTTTCACACTCACATGTTGCTATAAGATTTATTTTCTGTTGTTAATGCACTTTACTTGACATAATGATGGAGTTAAAGAGAAAATAAA